>CM042400.1:11480310-11615535 GCA_023634145.1 Thymallus thymallus | reverse complement strand
CTCTCTCTCTCTCCTCTCTCTCTCTCTCTCTCTCTCTCTCTCTCTCTCTCTCTCTCTCTCTCTCTCTCTCTCTCTCTCTCTCTCTCTCCTCTCTCTCTCCTCTCTCTCTCTCTCTCTCCCTCCCTCTCTCTCTCTTCTTTAGTGGACAGACAGTGAAGGTCTATTAATATCTGGCTGTTATTTTAGCTCTCTCTGTTACCCTCCCTGGACCGCCTGATTAAAATGGAATGAAAAACCTAATGAAGCTGTGGCTGTTCACATTTCTCCAGTGTGCCAGAGGGGCAGATCCACCCCATCGCTCTAACCCTTTCCCCTCTACCACGAGGCAGGAGCCCAAAACTTCACCGCATGCAGCGGCCCTGGCAACCACGGTCGTCAAGTAGAGCGTGGCACCCCCAGACCACAGTGTCGGGCAGGATCATGCGTCGGGCCTGGTGCAGGAATTAGCGTTAGCGTGTGGCTAACCAGGGAGCCTGCAGATTGAATTAGGCCTCTGTCTCTCATGTGGGCTCCGATGAGCAGAAACACATGTGGCTGTCTAGTGATTTAATGAGCACATTAAGTGCATCAGCAGATTCCCCACAATGTTTTTCTGCTGATTTCTATGCTGTCGTTGGGAGAAAGTGAAGGGATGCTTCTCAGTCAGACTGAATGGGAGTCAATGGGAGCCCCATCCAGCTTGATTCCAAAACCAAGCAGACACTAGAGGATATGAACAAGCTGCTAGTACCACCTTGGTCTGACTGTGGAAGAAGGAGACTGGGGATCCCAGATTGTTGAAGTAAGTGTTTCTCTCTGTTGGCAGACTAAGATTATGAGCCCAAGTTCAGGAGACTGAAGGCTCCGATTTTAATGGTAATGGTAACGGGTCAATTCAACACCTATTCCACATTGGTGGAAATGACGTTGATTCAGTGTGTGCCCAATGGGTTGTTCTTTCTTTCTTTCTTTCTTTCTTTCTTTCTTTCTTTCTTTCTTTCTCTCCCCATCATTCTCTTTCTCATGGGGGAATGAACACAGAGGTGTGATCTGCAAAGCCTCTGTCGATACTGTTGCCAGTGTCCCCGGTGGTAAAACTGCACACCAACGTCCCTATAGTCAACATGAACAAACTAAACCCACTCCGGTTATAACGACTACAGACACGGGCCAAGCAGTTAGCAGTACTACATCGCTTAGCATGCTTCAGTTGGGCTAGATCAATAGTTATTTACTCCCTCTGACTGGCTGGGGACAGGAGAGAGGGAGAGAGGGAAAGAGAGTGAGAGAGTGAGGGAGAGAGAGATGCTGAGTAACAAGGCAATCGATTTCAGGAAAAAAGCTATCGTAACGCTACTAGGAAATGGGAAAGTATCTGAACTCACTCTATCCATCTTGCTCCACAGGCTGTATGTGCTATGTGTGACTCGCAGTTGAGGCCTGGTTGGCTGTGGACACAGGTGACTGGCTGCCTGGAGGGGATATTATGTGTGTGGATGGATGCAGGGGAGGTGTGGGGAGGGGAACCAGAAGGTGTAAATGTGTGTACTCCAGGAGCACTCCAGGACTGAGAGGCAGGGCCATGAAGATAAGGGAAGTGAAGCTGGCTAGCAGTCAGAGCAGGTAATGGAAAGAAGAGGGTTGAAGAAAGAGAGAGAGAGCGAAACAGCACCACTACACCTGACAGTCTGCTATAGGCCACCAGAGGTAGAGGTTTTCCCTGTAACCACAGATCTAGGATCTAAGATTACCCAACCCAAAAACCTTTATCTCAATTTATAAGAGGATACAAATCTGATCCAGGACTGGCTCTTCACTCATATTCACTGGACCAGCCTACAGACCTCAGCGGAGGACGGCCAAACCCAACATCCCACTTTATATTATTGTGAGGCACGTAATTGAAACTTAATCAAAGGAAAGCTGAAATAATCCATCCCAGGAACGTTATAGAATATGCTACAACCCAGGCCCGAGCACAGCGCAGTATATTAAAGTCATTCCCCGTAAACCAACCAGCACAAAGAGATAGAGAGGGAGAGGGAGAGGGAGAGGGAGAGGGAGCGCAGGGGTGCAGAGCTAAATAGAATGAGAGGGAGTAGAAAGAGAAAGAGAAAGTGAAAGACAGACAAAGAGAGCGAGAGAGAAATGTTCACACCATCATCTGTGGCAGCCCATAAATTAAACAGCAGTTATATTTCCATCACTCCCCCGCTTTGTCGCCGTTAAATATTCACAGCAATATCTTTGTAGGCCATTGTTAATTACTTGTTGAAACAACAATGGTATCAATCTGACATGACCTACACCAACCCCTATTAGCATGTGTATGAGGCTAACTGATAGCGCTGGCTATCAGATCAGACGCACACCCGCGCTACGGCCCTTCCATTGAGAGTAAGAGGCGAACAGAACAAACAAAAGGCCTGGGATGTATCACAACCGGCCATCTTCTTGGCTCGGGTATTCGAACTAGACTTTTTGGTTACTGGCCCAGTGCTCGAACCACTAGGCTACGAGGCGGTGTGATTTCTTTCTCATCACACCGCCTCGTACAGAAAACACGAGTCATTGCTGTAACGCTTACTGGAGCATCAGGTTCCACAAAAACAAACACAGCTGCACACGCACACACACTTCATAAAGTGGTCCTGTGATAGTGACGTGTCTGATATGTTAATGGACTGCCTGATACTGTTCAAACCTCAAACCTCCAGCCTGTCGGTCACTCAGGAAGATCGTTCCTCTCTCTCTCTGACGCATCATCGCGCTACAACATTAAACGGCAGGCGCAGTAGAACGACAGAGTGGTGACAACCTGCTTTTGAACAGCGCCGCTTTCTACACGCCAAGAGAACAAAGTGGGGAAGCAGCAGGAGTATTGCCACGAGAAGCTTTAATTTACACGGTTTAATCCAGCGCTACACTGTGAAGAGGAGGAACCTTGGGCTGTGTGCCTTTGTTTCACTCTGCTGGGTCTGGCTGCTCTACAGCGGGGACGTGTTAGAGGGACACACTGTGTCAACCCACATTGTCTATTCAGTTTAGGTTTAGTGTGTTTGTGTAATATGTAGGCCTAATGTGATGGCTCTATTTTCTGCTGGCGCTAAGGCAGCGCTAGTGTCAAACGCACCCTCTTTGGCAATGTCGACTTGTAAAAGCCAGCGCTCTGACGCCAGGGTTGGTAATTTACCCATCTTATATCAGCTCGCTTACACTAAGGTAGGCGGGGAGAAAATATTTGAGGTTTGTCCTTTAAATGCATGCGCCAACGTGCTAATTTCAAGCAGCGCTACTGGTGATATTTTTTTTTTTTACAATACACTGCTTATTGTTTTTCCTTTAGCATTTTGAAAACAATAGCATCTTCCACCTCCTTCTGTTGGACCTAACTGTCAAATCACAGAAATTCCGATCGCCATCGTTCATGGCAAAGTCACTAACAGACTGTTGTCTGTTAGGCCATATCAACGGCCATATCAACGGCGATGTATTATCAACGACAAATATTTCCTTGTTGACGCCATTTGTATGTTTGTTATAACTAGGTCTATTGTAGGGTTACTGTTTTCTATTTAATAAACTATCTTCAATGAACAGGGCAAACATTCATGGAGAGCCCTTATGCCTAAGTGTGCACACATTACATTATGCTGGTGGAATGAGAGATGCGATCTTTGATATCATGCTTCTGTCCTGATCCAATTTACAAATATTGTTGTGGTTTTAAAAAAAACAGATTCACTGTTTTTCGTTTTAATTTGATTAAAAACTAAACTTATTCGAAAGATTCACTGGGTTCACGTTGAGAATGTACATGGCTCGAATGCAATGCAATTTCGTTTGCTATTTCTGGAGAAGTGCAAATATGATCTGTAAGATTGTTCATCAATGTTTATGAAGCATTACATTTGGGAGCAGTATAACGGTGAGTGGACATTCCCCCTTTGTCTTTACATTGAATCTTTGTGGAAGTTTGGATGTGTGTGAAACCCTCCATATTCTAAGTTGCCTAAGTGTGTATTATTACACCCACGGGGAGCAAGTACGGTGCCTGTAACTGTATTTAGACAGATTTGTTTCATTTTTATTAGAATTTGATTTGAATTATACACTGTCTTTTTAGACCTTATCAATAGCTTAGTGAATTGAATCTTGCTTATTGACTACGTTTGCCATGTCCAGACTGTAATTCACAGTAGGCCTAGCCCCTATATCAGTACGACTGCTGTAGCCTATGTTTTTATATATATTTCCATATTGAAGCAATGCAATTAGAACAAATGTGGATTGCATGTTCTACATATTTAGCCAATATGTGGCAGGCTATTTAACGAACTAGGCTATAAAGGAAAAACATTCGGCTTGATCACAATGCGAAACATAAAATACCCTAAATACACAACCTGAAGCAACCACATATTTAGTCATGGAGCACGTTCTGATTGGCCAGAGAGGTGTCAAGCCTTGACACACCTCAGCGTTTATTAATAATAAAACCTGAGCCCTTTCAGGCCGCCGTAAATCCCTTTGAATATTGCCTATGTGGCATCGATATAAGTCAGAAACAGTTATTATAGTGTCAAAATTGACTACAAAGTGTAAATAAAGTCAGTCTCGTCTTAAATGGAGTTTGGAACAGCCATGCGTCACAATGGGTAAATGAAGGTTGGGTTTTGATTTGACAATGTACATTTGCCCACTAACATGGGGTGAACAGCTGCGGTGTTGCTCTCTATCCACTAGCATAGACAGTAAGACAGACCTGCCCAGCAGCCCGACTTTGCTTACATAAGACAACGCATTTTTTGACTCGAGAAACACTGCACCAAACAACTTGGTTAGATGTAAAATTGTGCAACTAAAAAATCCTTGGCAAAAACATCCAAATTAATGAAACATTTCATGAGTTATCTTAGATTCATTCTGGGGATATTGAGGATGTGAAATAGGCTTCCGCGTCTACAGTGTCTCATGGAGGACAAACCTTATTAACCATCATCTAATGAGCAACAGAAAAACACGTGCCAATGGGCATGTTCAGTGGCTCTTTAATGCCACGTATGGTGTTTGAGAGCTCGCGCTTTGTACTTGCAGAACAACTATTGCACAATTTCTCCATCCAGGCCGTCATGGTTTTTCGACATTGGATCTTGTAGTCTGGTTCTAGATATGACATCAGGGCAGTGAAGTTGACATTCTCTACCATTGACAATGGCTGCATACCAACTGCAATCATTTCTGTAATCAGTGCTGTGATTTTCTCACTCCGTCCTTCATCACACTGCTGCCAGCAACAGGTTGGGTATCACTGTGACTTCCTTTCAGATATTTGGAAAGCATTGAAACTGTACTACCACTGTAGCTCAATTCCACCTTGCAAAGTTAACATTTATTTAACCACCTTCTCATTTAACTTCTCAAAGTATTGCCATGCAGGACTCCCTGCCTAACTCTGCCATTTTTAGACGACGACGACGTGATTTATAAAAAGACGGAAATGAATTTAAAAGAGGCATATCTCCTCCTACTAACGTTACAGCATTGTTGCGTTAGGTATTTGTGAATAAAACATTTTTCCCATTATGATGATGACCGGGACCTGTTTTCAGATTTTCGAAAAGAAACTTGAACGATCCTAATGTCGTTAAAAAGTTCAAATGTTCACACTTTTATAACGGCAGCTACTGTACCCATAATTCCCGTTGTGAAAATAGCTAAAATATTTGCTACTGCCAGCGCTAAGATTTACCATTACGTTAGATTTGTTCAAATAGAGCCCTCTGTGTGTATGAGAGGGCCAACGCCCCACGTTGTGCAGCATGCAAGGGGGTAGTGGTGTATGGTAGATGTGTAAACACGGCAGCCTACATGGATTGGGCTAATATCCAGTTTGTTCCCCCTCGCCTGAGACTCCATGGTGGCTGCAACGCAATTTCTTCCAATTGACCTCCCTGCCACCGGCACAATCACTCTCCACCGGAGACACGACTGCCCCAGAATACGGAGCAGCAGCGCGCTGAGCTGTGGAGCTCCGCCGAGGAGCCAGAGAGAGGGAGGACGGAGGAAAAACTATCAGGCGGAAATGAGATGAATTAGAGAAGGAGAGGGAGGAGGCACTGCGAGGTGAAGGAGTGAATTTATTCTGCGCTGCGGTGGCAGTGACAAAGCACAACAATTTAGAGATCAGCTCGGGAGGAAATTAGAATCGATGGCTGTTTGTTTTGATTAGCCGGTGCTTTTAGCTTTGGTCAGGATGACATGATGGACGTGGTAATGGATACAGACTGACTGACTGTTACTTTAGAAGACAATCCTAGAATATTTGTGTGTGTTCATGCGTCAGTGTGTTTGTGTGTGTTCGTGCGTGTTTTTGTGTCTGCTTATGTGCACCATCATGTGTGCTTTACGTGCCTTTATATGAGTGTAATGACCTTATAGCCCTTAGCAAAAACATGACACACTAATACAAACATGAAGGAATCCCCCTGCGGCCCGTGACTAGAGTTATGGAGGCAATAGCCCTAGCCAAAGGCTACAAAGCTTTACAACGCCAAAGAATTTCCAATAAAATAGAGGTTGAGAGCCCTTTAAGAGTAGAGCGGAGCAGAGCAGCACTCTGAGAGCCTCTCCAGTAATAGGATTAGCAGGAGTCAGGAACACGGCCATCGTCACTCGCAGCTCTTTATGGAGCTGAAAGCGCTGAGACTGAGAAAGCATCTCTGCTCGGCTCCTCCACGGCCCCATGCAGCTCTGCTGATGGAGGGGAAAAACTGACTGCAGTCCTGCTCTCTTGGCTGGGTGAGCTTGGCCTTTTGAACTCCCTCTGACACACACATGAATGTGTGGACGGGTGCGCACGCACACACACACTTACAAATTTGCTTTGTTTTTTCAAACTGGGAAATATTGCACACACACGCACACATACACATACTCACTGAAAACGAGAGACAAACGCATCATGTCAAAACCCTCATCAGAATGGTGTCTGGGGGGGCGGGAGGTTGGTGAAAGATAGAAAAATAGAATAGAATAGAATAGAATAGAATAGAAGAGAGAGAGAGAGAGAGAGAGAGAGATAGAGAGAGCGAGAGAGAGACAAAGAGAGAGAGAGAGAGAGACGGAGGGAGAGAGAGTAGTGAAAATAAGTAATATGTAGCGAGTAATGAAGTGATGGTTCCCGGCTTATCTCTCATTCTCTAGCCATTCAACACAAACTGCTGACTCAAACATGTTCCACTATACCAATCAGCCTCCTCTCCTCTCCTCTCCTCTCCTCTCCTCTCCTCTCCTCTCCTCTCCTCTCCTCTCCTCTCCTCTCCTCTCCTCTCCTCTCTTCTTTCCACCCTGCCCATGGCCAGGCTCTGAGACCTGTACTTCCCATTCCTTTAAATGTTAAATGAAATTCCGGCAATGCATCAGTGAGTTCATTTTTCCAGTTGGAAATCACTCTCCGATCTGCTCAGCACATGAAGAGAGAGAGACCAGGGCACCTGAAGGTCACCAGCGACAACTCTCTGGGCTTTCCGACCAAACAAGATATTTTTTTAAAACATGGAGAAGTCGTGGATTCTTTTTCTGCCCACAGTATATCTCACATTTCCCTCTCTCCTGCTCAGCTGAGGGTCTAGCTCACTCCATTAAGTTCAGTGTGGTGTGTGTGTGTGTGTGTGTGTGTGTGTGTGTGTGTGTGTGTGTACACGTACGTAGATAAGAGTGTGCCTGTGTGTGAGTGTATGCATCTGCCCGTGGGTGTCTATGTAAGTATATCACTTTGCTATGACCAAATGGCCTGGACCAGAGGACACTTACCTGCTCCCAACCCTCAGACCCTTCCCCATACTAAACCTTCCTCTACTCCCTAATGAAAACTTCTGCCTCACACACTGGGAGAGAGAATTGCCCTCCATACACCACTACCAAACAATCCCTTTCCCTGAGATATCTGGGAACGTTGGGAAGGCTGGAAGCTTCCAGGCTCACTCCTCCGCGGGAGTGTCTCACATCTCCAGGCAGCGGAAGCGGTAACAACCGCTGGGAATAGAGCCGGTGGAAGAGAGGAGTGAGTGAGTGATGGAATTGAACAGATATTTAATTCAACTCTGTGGAGATGGAGCCTTAATGTATATAAATGTGGCATCAGGAGGAGGAGGGAGAGGCAGAGGCAGTGGTAGGATCATCGTACCCCTCACAGAGGAGAATAGACATAATGCAACATCATTCAATACATCACAGCCACAGTAGCGAGAGAGAAAAAAAAAGAGCAGTTCTCTGTTTGTTTGGTTCCTTATGGGGTCGGAAGGAGCTGATTTGTTCACAGCAAGGGGCAGATAAACACATGAACATAAAAACACAGCCATTGCAGCTTTGTCGGACGTCTTCTTTTGACTTACAAAGCAAATGTGTGCTGAGCGCTAAACACACGCACATTACATTCTGTTAATAGAAGACCTTGTTTATCAAAGGCTAAACCAAACAAGAGAGAAGCCTAAAGAAAGAGAAAGAGGCTGAATATAAGACTGCAGAGCATCAAAAGCCCGCCTTTTCACAGCAAGAGGCATTTGGAGTTTAATCCTTTAGGTATTAAAAAAAGGCTGAAGTCCAAGAGTGGCCATTCCAAGAATAGCGCCGAATGACTGGTTTAACATTGTACATTTGACAAAGTCTTTTCATGAAGGGGTACAAGTGTGTGTGTGTGTGTGTCTCATCTTTCCATGACATAGACTGACCAGGTGAATCCAGGTGAAAGCTATAATCCTATTGATGTCCCTTGTTAAATCCACTTCAATCCGTGTAGATGAATGGGAGGAGACAGGTTCAAGAAGGATTTTTAAGCCTTGAGACATGGATTGTGTATCTGTGCCATTCAGAGGGTGTATGGGCAAGACAAAAGATTTAAGTGCCTTTGAACTCGGTATGGCAGTAGGTGCCAGGTGCACCAGTTTGTGTCAAGAACTGCAACACTGCTGGATTTTTCACGCTCAACAGTTCCCCGTGTGTATCAAGAATGGTCCACCACCCAAAGGACATCCAGCCAACTTGACACAACTGTGGGAAGCATTGGGGTCAACATGAGCCAGCATCCCTGTAGAACGCTTTCAACACCTTGTACAGTGCATGCCCCGATACATTGAGGCTGTTCCGAGGGCAAAAGGGGGGGTGCAGCTAAATATTACAAAGGTGTCCTTAATGTTTTGTACACTCAGTGCATGTCTGCCTCTTATAGGCCCTCATGTGTCAAATCTGGGGCATGCCACTGGCTCTTCATCTCCGTTTCTGTCTGTCTCTCTCTCCACACTCCCAGTCACACACTGACACTTTGTTCCCTGTTACCCTCTGCCTCAACGTGCCAGGAAAACAAAGTCAGACTCCCCCAATCACAGCTTACGTTGCAAACACACACACACACTCACACACACACTCCTCAATAAACTCCCCTGCTAGAGGGAGAGTCTGTCAACTATCGCTCAGAGAGCGAAGCAGGGAGAGAGATAGAGAGGCGGAAAGAGAAATTTAGAAAATAAGGTAGGATTATGAACGTGGAGGAAAGTATTCATGAGAGCGGAGCGGGGAAGATGTAAGATGAAAGATGGACCTTGATACAAAGGGAGGAAGAGAACAAGAAGAGAAAGAGCAGAGGAAGGTCAAAGAACAGAGAGATTGGAAGCAAAAGAATGAGAGCAAAAAAGGTGAAATGGAGAGAGATAGAGAGAGTGAGCGCTGAGTAGTCTCTTGTCGGTTTGGCATTCCTCTCGTTGTCTTATCATAGTGTCTTGTCCAGCTAGTCAACTGTGCAGCTCCACTATTCAAAAGCCTCTAACACAACTTAAGGGTCAGAGGGAACACTCTCCATCTCTTTCTTTCTCTATCTCACTCTCTGTGACCATCTGACAAACTTTTGACAAGGTAGAGAGCGGTGAGTGCTTTTACCATTCTCCTCACAGCTACATGGAAAGCGTTCCCAATAGAACTTGGGTCTGTCATGGATATCTGTTGTTTTTCTTTGTCTGGATAGCTAAGGCATCTGACACCAGCTATCAGGCCCAAGTCCCATGGAGCCTTCCTTCTGCATGGGCTAACTTTAGCCCTTTTCCCCAGGCTAACTCTAGGCCCCTTTCCCCAGGCTAACTCTAGGCCCTTTCCCTGGGTTTACTCAGTCCAGTCCCTTAGAGCCCAAAGTAAACAGAGCTCCACTGCCGAGTTATTAAACACATGGTGAGAGTTTAATTAAACAGCGTTAATGAACTGCTAATTAAAGGCGTTCCAATCAAAACAACCTGCTAATTACGTGGAGTGGAGGAGAGGAAAACGAACAGAGTACAATCACAGGAATGGAGGGAAAACTAACAGTCTTCTACACGCACAGCAATTAATGACCACACTCCATCTTCCTCCTCCTCTTCCTCCCCCCGTCTTTCTCTGAATCCCTCTCTTTCTATGTCTGTCAGGCTAAGGGATGAGGTAGAGGATAGAGACCGAGATGAAGGCGGAGTTAGAATAGAATAGAACAGAAGAAAAGCAAACCCCCTGGATGTGTCTCGTTCTCTCTCTCTCTTTCACACGGTGAATAACAATCAGCTCTGTGTTTGAAAACTTCTCTCCACATGTGGAGCATGACTCAGTGGTTGTCACCCCCCTCTGCCCACCCTGACAGGTATGTAGCCATGGCGGGGTTCCCACCACACCGGGAGTGCCCGTGACCTGGCCGACAGTGTCACTGCCACTGAGACACCGCCATGTGTCATCAGGATCTGAGTTCTGCAGCTGTGACGGGATACACCAGCCTGGCTGGGTGAGAGAGAGAGAGCTGAGCCAAGCCCACACTCCGACAGAGATGGAGGGAGGGAGGGAGGGAGGGAGGGAGGGAGGGAGGGAGGGAGGGAGGGAGAATTATATGAGTGTGAAATCTCTACTGATAGACAAAGAGGCCCGGAGGTCTGCTAGAAAAGACAGACCTACTACTATTACTTTAATGTATTCTATCTATCTATCTATCTATCTATCTATCTATCTATCTATCTATCTATCTATCTATCTATCTATCTATCTATCTATCTATCTATCTATCTATCTATCTGTTACTCTCTCTCTGTCTCTCTCTCTCAACTACAACAACAGTATGAATAAGAATACATTAAAGTAATAGTAGTAGGGGACATTTTTTGTCAAGCAGCTACAACAAAAACACAGGGCAGGTGCAAAATGCCATAATGAAAGTACACAAAAGACAGATACACGATACATGATACATAGAGCGGCAGTATGAAAAGGTATAGAAATACAAGAAGTCTGGAGTGCAAAAAAGCTATAAAAAGACATTGCATAGTATGGGTGGATGGCTGAAAATGTACACTATACATTGATGGATGGTGCATGGTTAACTATACTATACAGGTCGATGGCAGAGAAATACTTCAATAGCTAAAAGTGCGTATGATATGAGTGAGGGTAATAATAGTTTACTTAATATACAGACTGGTTAAATGAACAGGTGGGTGAATATTTTGCATGGTTAAATTAACTGTACAGGTAAATGACAGGAAGAGATACTTAAATAGCTAAATGTGTGTATGATATAATTTAGGGTAATAATAGTTCACATTCCCTTAAAATACAGTCCTTAGTGCGCAGGGTTTAATTACAGATAAATGCACGTATTGCACATTCAATATACTAAGAGCTATGAAAAAAGATACAACTGACAGGATACTAATATGCATTCCTGAGTGAATGACTACGTAAGTCCAAGAATTACTTGCAATATTGCACGATATGATCACTGCCCGTTCTGACACACAGCTCTGTAGTCACACAAATTGTGGCCTACCGGTCAGGTAGTCCGTGACCCAGGAGACTAAGGGTGCTTCCACTTTCATCCTCTTCATCTTCTCACCCAGTAGCAATGGCTGAATGGTGTTGAAGGCACTGGATAAGTCAAAAAACATAACCCTCACAGTGCAACCTGCGTTGTCCAGGTGAGAGTAGGCCCTCTGGAGAAGGTAGATGATTGCATCATCCACCCCGATGTTGCGCTGATATGCGAACTGCAGGGGGTCCAGTAATGTACAAACCAGGGGTCTGAGGTGAGTGAGGACTACATTTTCCAGGGTCTTCATGATGTGGGATGTTAGTGCTACAGGTCAAGTCATTCAGGACAGTGGGGTGCGTCTTCTTGGGCACTGGGACGAGGCAAGATGTTTTCCACAGCACAGGGACCCTTTCTAGGCTCAGGCTGAAGAGGCGCTGGAGTATTCAACACAGTTGGTCAGCACAGAGGCGCTGGAGTATTCCACACAGTTGGTCAGAGAGAGAGAGAGACAGAGAGAGAGACAGAGAGAGAAAAAGAGAGAAAAAGAGAGATAGAGATGGAGTAGAGAGAGAGAGATTGAGGGGAGAGACGGGAAGACAAAAGCAAGTGGGACATGGATCTGAATACAAATGCCGGCGGTCGGACGTGGAGATGTTGATGGATGGCCAGATAGAGATAGACCCAGGCAGGAGGTGCGGAATATGCATGGCTAGAGCCAGTAACGGAGCGGAGAGAGAGACAGAAAAAGAAAGAGAGAGAGAGATGGATAGAAGGCGACGCCCTGGCAGCGTGTTTCTGCCTTTTGATCCTCTCCTCACAACAAAATAGATAATCAGTTTAGCAGTGACGCCTCAGTCAACGGGGGAACGGAAAACATTGTCGCTTTCCTCTTGTCTCTTTTCCCTTTAATGTCTAGTTTCTATATGGCTAATCTTAAGTGACAATGCTACGTGGATGATCCCTGTTTGTGGCACTTTAAGTCACAATGGTACAGTACAAAGGCAGAACAGTGTTTCATAGAACAAACCTGCAAGCTAACTAACGTCATCATGTAAAACCCAACTAAAAGAGACATGTAGTACACACATATTTGCAAATGTGTTTGTCTAGCTCACAAATTCAAATCAAGCTGATAACTTTGAAGTGCTGTAGCTAGCATGCACTTCAAATTATGGAGATGGTGTCCATCGTGGAGAATACTAATGGAGGTATTGTGTTCCTGTCAGGAGAGGCAGATTGAAGGATCTGGGAAGATACATTTCCCTGGGATGGAGGGAGGGGGGTTATACCTCTCCACAACCTCAGTAGCAAGATAAGAGAAAAACCTCTCACTCCCCACACCAAGCAGAATGGTATGCATGCACACACACAAACACACACACAGAATAAATTAGAATTAACAGGATAGATGAGACCATTCACCATTAAGTGCAAAACATAGAGTAGATCCCCCAAGAACAGGGGTTCTCAAACTTTTCAGACCAAGTACCATGTCTGATAAAACTAAACCTTCCAGGTACCACCATCTAGAACCTAACAAATGTAGAAGGGGCCAATAAGTTATCTTCTCTCTCACACACACACACACACACACACACACACACACACACACACACACACACACACACACACACACACACACACACACACACAGTAATAGCACTGAGTGCCTACCATTTTAGTGAGAGGGGTGAGCCTGTTTAGCTGAGCAAAGCCTTGCAATGTCAGGGACGAGGGTAGTGAGCTTCAGGCGCAGATCTGGTTCAGCATCCATTCTGCTGCGGTACTTGGTCTTCATTGCGGTGAGAACAGAGAAGCCTTTCTCACAAAGGTAGGTAGTAGGTAGTACAAAAAGCTGCTCTCGATGGATGCTGCAGTGTGTCCACTTCATATCAGGGGCAACCTCTTTGATCCGCGCAACTACACCGCTGTGACGGCCTGACATTAAAAAGTTGAAATATATGCTCTCCTGTTGTTCTTGCTGCTAGCGGCTTACATAACAAAAAATCTTCATGGGACTTGCCGTCAAACTCTATCTAAAATAAACAAGCAAATTTGCCAAATCAGCAACATCAGTACTCTCGTCTCATTGCTGTGAAAAACACCTGCTCATTTTAATGCGCTCTACGAGAGTACTTCTGACATCCGCTGCCATATCAATGACTCTGCAAGTGACTGTATCATTCGAAAGGGGCACCAGATCAAGCTGTTTTGCAGCTTTCTCGCCACACATAATATGCGTCAGTTCTTTTGCCAGTGGTAAACAAAGGACTTCACCAACAGTGTGGGGTTTACCCGCTTTAGCAATCCGAAGGCTAGCACGGTAAGATGCTTCTTGCGCTCTGGTAAGTGGAGTAGAACTGTTACTTATGGTGGACTTGCGTTACTCCAAATCGTTAAGTTTACTTTGAAAGAATTCAATGGGCTTGTCCTTGAAGGGGTGCAGGTTTCGTTGTCAAGTGTCTCCGCAGATGTGCTGGCTTCATGCTCTCGTTGCTGAGAATATCACAGCACACAACACACTGTGGACTCCTCTGACCCGGTGACAGTAAATCCAAAACTGAGGTAATACGAATTGTAGCGCCTTGTAGCCGTTTTCCAAGACCTGCTAGCATTCGCGCTGCTGTCGGTATCAGGCTCAGCAGTGGAGCTGGTGCTTGCTCGATCATCATCCTCATTTTCAAAAGTTGTAACTGATATATCAGAGCTGGCATCAGACCTTTTGGCATCTGGTCTTTTCAGCCATGACATAATATTAGATTTTTGCGTATTCATTTTCAAACGTTAGCCTGTTTGTACAATTAGCAAATGTGGAGCTAAACAGTTGATCATTGCTCGGGAGCAGAATCAGCACCCAAGTACAGTAGAGTAGCTTATTTGCGCCAGAATCTATAACGTAAGTACGTGGGCTTCACGTTAGTCACAAAAACATTACATTTATTATAAAAAATATATATTAAAACAGTATTTGTCTTTTTAGATTTAAATAGTAATTTGTATAATTTTCAAATTGTTCGGTGCAGACAACAAAATTCCAGAGTCATATGGCGTTCCACCAGAGGGTGTTCCACGTGCCACCAGCAAGTGTTCCGCGTACCACCAGTGGTACACGTACCACAGTTTGAGAACGTCTGCCCTAGAAGAACCATTACCACATCTGGAGGAAGCCCTGGCTGCCAAACATACACTTGTGTGTTGTCCGGATGTACTCCAGGGGGCCATGGTTTACCACTCCAACCGCCACACTTGGCTCTGACTGCAATACACTGACGCTCCACCAGAACACCTGGCACACATAGTGGAATACACATGATAAATACACTCACGGCAGTCGTCAAGAGTTTCATGCTCAACCAGCACACAAACCTTTGGAGCACTTTTCTACCCTGTGAAGATAGGTGTCTAAGTACAGATAAATGGACTGCTACTGGTTAGAGAGTGTAGTGAGTCGAGGCCATGAGATGGAAATTCGACCAGTGTACATGGGGGCATTGATATCGATATGAGGCCTTTATAAATAAATAAATGCATCCATTCAGATTGAATTTTAAGTGTGAAATCTATCATTCTCTCTGTTGTTTGAACTAGACAGAGGCTAGGCGTGAGCTGCATACAAATGGCCAGGCTAATTCTGAAGCCTTCTGTCGGCTGCCGCGCAACACTCGAACGCTGATGATGGAATCGTATTGGTGAGGCTATGCCATGCTAATTGGCCGGCCAAGACTTCCATCTAAATGGAAGATATTAATAATCCCACTATACATCTCACTGGCTGTCCCTCAGGTTGAATAATCACACTATACTTATCACTGGCTGTTGTGGCAGGAGGCCACACATTTGGCTGCTAAAACACATCATTTTGGTTTTTCATGTATTTAAGTTTGTTCTCTCTCTTTCTCTCGTATATATACAGCATATATAGATATATTATATTATATATATATATATATATATTACATGCAGACACAATCTCCACATAACACATACTTGGCATACATATTGCAGGCTAAACACAATCAGGCATGCATGCAAGCACACACACACACACACACACACGCTTGGCTGATGGAGTGGCATGTGGATATTAAAGAACGTCTGTGGTGCCAATCATTTCCGGAAATGTATAAAACATTTTTCTCCTTACCCCCGCTCAAACGTATGGCAGAGAAATAATGGGTTATTATTTCTAATGGGGCTTAATGGAGATTCAGTGTGCGTCTCTGTGTTTGATGTATATATATGACCTGGATTTGAGCTCTGGGCCATTAAGGGGCTCCACTGCAGGCCTGTGAAACAGGCTCTAGGCTAAAGCACAAAGCCCTGGTATGTAGTCAGCTACTGCTGCAGAATGACGTATAGAGAGAGAGGAAGAGGATGAGGCGATATGGCTGATTCCTCTATGAGATTACCTATAACAGTCTGTCAGTCAAACACAATGGCGTTATTACATTCTTCAAGAAAGTAAAGAAAAGTCTAGTGGTTCCCAGTCATTCTTAACGGAGGCTAATTAATATTTAGTCTAAATGACACTATAGTGGCCTGGAAATACGATGGCATTGCTAAAGTACGCAAATATTTAGTAGGAAACTGATGTCATCAAAATTACCTTAGAGAGATAGCAATGTTGCAATTAGCTTGTAAAAAATACACTGAACAAAAATATAAACGCAACATGATGGTCCCATGTTTCATGAGCTGAAATAAAATATCCTATGCACAAAAAGCTTATTTCTCTCAAATGTTGTGCACAAATTTGTTTACATCCCTGTTAGTGACCATTTTAGCCTTTGTCAAGATAATCCATCCACCTGACAGGTGTGGAATATCAAGAAGCGGATTAAACAGCATGATCATTACACAGGTGCAACTTGTGCTCGGGACAATAAAAGGCCACTCAACACAATGCAACAGATGTCTGTTTTGAGAGAGCGGGCAATTGGCATGCTGACTGCAGGAATGTCCACCAGAGCTGTTGCCAGAGAATTTAATGTTAAATTCTCTACCATAAGCCTCCTCCAATGTCGTTTTAGAGAATTTGGCAGTATGTCCAACTGACCTCACAACCGCAGACCACATGTAACTATGCCAGCCCAGGATCTCCACATCTGGCTTCTTCACTTGCGGGAGGAGTAGTTCAGGCAGTAATAAAGCCCTTTTGGGTCGGGCTGGCTCCCAAGTGGGTGGGCCTATGCCCTCTCAGGCCCACCCATGGCTGCGCCCCTGCCCAATCATGTGAAATCCATAGATTAGGCCCTAACGTTTTTAGTTCAATTGACTGATTTCCTTATATGAACTGTAACTCAGCAACATCTTTGAAATTGCTGCATGTTGCGTTTGTATTTTTTTTTCAGTGTAGCTAGCAATGGTAAAATCGGGTGCGGTCCCCTCAATCTTAGCTAGCTAGCTAAAGTTATACTGCATTTAAAATAAATCTCGCAACATCACAATGGTGACAAGAGGTTTTCCTACTAATTAATTGCCTCCTTTTGAAATGTCATTGTGTTTCCAAGCCACTATAATGCACTTTAGACCATATCTTCATCAGCACCAATTGAGAATGCATTAAGTAGAACGTTAAGTCGGGCGCCAATGTTGTGACGCGACATGCAACACATGAATACACTCCCACTGAGTTACAGAGAAGATATACACTGACCTGCTCCACTAGCATTTTGCGGCGCACTAGCTACAGTATCTGAACCACAGCTGGTTTCTGTGGCCTTCATCAATAACAATAAAAGAGCTTACGTAAGCCCAGTGTGCTGATACCACTGAAACACCACTTATGAAACACAGGAATAAGTGTACTTAATGTGTATTTATTGCCCCTCGGTAGGAGGATATGCTGATTTATTAGTCTCCGCAAGGAGAAGTGGAGTAGGAATCCGTCTCCCTAGTCATCTAGCTCCACTTTAATCATAGACTAGCAGCATCTCCCCACGGCACTTAAAGACCATCTACACCTGATGGATATGAAAGGCTCAGAGTATCCATCTCCCTCTCATACGGTGGGTCTTGACCGTTTTCAGGGTAGGGGGACTGGGGGGACAGGGGAGTGGTTCCATTGCGCGCTGACATCGCTGAATCTCACTATTCCTCTGTACAGTATGCGCGTGTAATGTAACATGCGTTTTTGCACAAAGGGGTTTGAGCTACGGACCCAGTGTTGAGACTGCTTCTCTTATGGACCAGGTATGTGTGACAGAAATGCCATCTCAGCGAGACTAACCTGGATAAATAAAGGTTGAAAACAATAATTGTATGAGGGCTGTCTAGGAGTGACGCAGTGCTACTGGGTTCTGTTTGCGTGCTGTCCTATCTTGGAATCTGTATCGCTTAGTAGCGTAGCTCACCACGGCTCAGCCTAACGGGATCATAGATGCAGTGATATGATGGGAACAGATGGTTCTATATCACACGAAGCCATTGTAGTGTCCCAAACAGGCCCAGAATAAACGCCAAAGGAGACAGCTAAAGGCTTACACTCCCTCAAAAACAGACATGAGTTTTCTCTAAGGTAACATCTTTGTTTTGATGTAGACACATGTTATGTAACGCAGACACTTGCGAGTCTGTTTGCATCACTTTCACAGCACACACACACAGATACAAAAGACACAGATGCACGCGCCCAAACACACACCTAACTGGGAAGAGTACGAGTCTAACACTAACGTTGTTTGTACCCTCCTCCTTCTCTGTAAGGACAGGACACTGGAGAGATTTTAAAACAGCAAACCATTGACGTCATAAATACCTGATTATAAACAGATCTGAGCTCAGCTAAGACTATCCTGGAGTGCCGTCCATGATTCCCTTAGCTGAGAGGTGCACTGGTCAGAGAGGCGTAGTCTCAGTCTGCATTCCAAATGGCTCCTTATTACCTATTTAGTGCATTACAGTTGACCATGCAGGGCCCATAGGGCAGCAAATGCTACAGACCGACAAAAGTAGTGCACTATGTTGGGAATAGAGTGCCATTTGGGACGGACTTTTGGTCTCCCCAGCAGAGTGTGTGCTACTGCAACATTGATTACAACACCTGGTAAGAAACACACTTGTTCTCTCCCCAGCATGAAGAAATCATTCCCGTCATGCATCAGTGAAATGTTGTGTTATTCCTAGCGAGCCTTTTAAATGTCAACCCTGATTTGTAAATGATATGCTGCTCCTAATTACGTTGATATTTCCCTGAGCGAAACAAACCCTCTCTGTCTCTTTCTCTGCATCTCTCTCTCTCTCTCTCTCTCTCCCTCCTTCATTAAGAACACTGGAGCCTGTGAGGGGCTCACATTTACAGAGGGATGAGCTGTTGTCATTAGTATGAAGCACCCTCACAGCACACACTGACCGTTAAGAACCCTCTGCATCTCACTCACCAATCAGACATGCTTTAACACTGAAAAAGAATGGAAGTGAGATACAAAATAAGATACTGTATTTAAAAACAAATGTGGATAAAGTAAAATAAAATAAAATAAAATGTTATCGGTCACATATACGTGTTTAGCAGATGTTATTGCGGGTGTAGCGAAATGCTTGTGCTTCTAGCTCCGACAGTGCAGTAGTATCTAACAAGTAATATCTAACAGTTGCACAACATATACCCAAATACACATAAATGAAAGTAAGGAATGAATTAAGAATATATACATACATGGACGAGCGATGTCAGAGCGACATTCGACTAAGATACAGTAGCATAGTATAGAATACAGTAAATATCTAATCACGAAAGACGTTGTAGGCGTTGTCTAAGCACGATCGGATCTTCTTCATCAATGCTCTGCTGCTCTGGGTATGATTTGGATAGGCACTGTCCTCTTCCTCTATTTCTATGTGTGGACCCCAGGAAGAGCTAACGGGGATTGTAATAAAATACCAAAAATAACATACAATGTCGAAATGCGCCTGTGATAATCTTCTAAAATGCTGAATCTGAGCTCAGAAAATACACCACAGGGATCATGGCAGCCTTTGAGCTGTGATGTAAAATGAGTCTTCAGACTTCAATAGGCAGCAGCCCTCACCCCGGGAGACAGAGAATAGGTCAAGCTGATAGGTCAAGCTGAAGCGTCTCAGAGGAGAACTGAGATCATTTCAACATCTTAACCTCAAGGAGTGTATTACTATCATCATTATGGAAATTTTTCACAACATAGCCTTTGGATATGGAGAATATGAAAAAAATATGTTTTACTTTCTCTAAGGGGCAGAAACTGGAGTCCCTGGTTACATTAAGAGGGAGCATCTATGTGATTCTCTTTAGCTCTCTCCCGACAGACCTCTCATAGTGTGAGACGACTAGAGATGAGTTGAGAGGCTCCTCAGCCCTGGCCGCCGGAGACCCAGGCAGCCGCACAGAGCCAGCTAACGACATCCAGACATAAAGGGCAGGGAATAAGAGAATAAGCCCCCAGTCGTTGAACGCGCTTCTGTCTAGAGAGTCCACATCATCAGGCCTTAGACACAGAGCCAGAGAGCCAGAGAGATGGAGCTAGTGTGGGCTAGCGCCCGGGCCTGATCTGAGCGGCCAAACAAAGCGGCTAACGCAGGCCGACTCAGGCATCCCATTAGCCTTTGAGTGTAAATGTCAGCGTCTTGCTGCCCTAGTTCAGCAGGCTATTCCCGCCCTCGCTCCCCAGAGACACACAATGTAAAAACACCAACGGAGACAGGGGAAATGAGTCAAATGCCAGCTGTGACTATTAAAAAAAAGAAGAAAAAGCATTTGTCCTTTTTTTCTTGAAGCGGCCTCGCTCTGGCTGATGCTGGCAATAACTCATTCTAGCAGAGATCACAAAGGTTGATGATGTGAAAAAGGCCAGTGCTGAGCATTAACATGTTTTTCTCCAACAGGTGAAGGAAATGTTTCTACAGTAACAAGGATCAAAAGGTCCAGGTTATGCTTTACAACAACAACAGCAGCAGCAGAAAACGGAGACAACACGAAATAGAGCGGACAATAATAGACATCAAGTTTTTATTTTTTTGAAAGTAGGTTTTAAAAAGTAGAGAGGTTGTGTGTGATCTAAAAGGTATGACTGCTGGATGAACCCTACAGGATGCTCTTTGCTGCTCCACTGTAATGGTTTTGATGTTTTTAGTGCTTCATATACATTTAGGACGTGACATGATACAGAGACTAGGCATTTGAGACTAGGCATTTGTACACACACAGGAAGTTGGTTTGTGTGCGTCTGTTTGATGTTTCTGCTACTAAGTGTGTTTTGTGAGTCAAGTCTGGTGTGTGTGTTCAGTAGCTTTAGTCTAATGTGTGCATGTGTGTTTTATGCATGTGTGTGCGTTAGGTGAGTGTGTGTTTGTCCTAGAAGTTGCAGCCCCGGGCTCTGCCCTGAGGATGTGTCCTGCTATGCCCCAGTGCTCTGTGTGGCATTTCTCAGTAAAGGCCACAGTAAACAACATCATCCCCACAAGGAGACAGAAGTCTACATCTATACCGCTCTCTCCTTCCCTCACCACACCACACCCTCACCACCCCCTTCTCCTTCACTCCATCTCTCCTTCACTGTACAGGTCAAACCCTTCACTCCTCTTTCCAAACATCTCTAGATAATTTTGTTGGCCAAAATGAATCATTTCTAAAATAGAGAGGCCACAGTGGGTCTATTAGGGGAGATAACGTCAGAACCATAGAGGCACTGAGGTTGGACACACCATGGAGGAGAGTGTGAGCCAGCAGACAACAGTAGTACAATTTATTCACTCTGAACACGGAAACCGAATATAACTAGTGCCAAAAGACTGTTAAAGCACGCGACTGGCATGCCAAGCACTAGCTCTTTCTCTCTGTCTGCCCGCTAATTGCATGCGTGCTGTTTTAGTGGGAATAACTACGCTCGAGCCAATTTAATGAACAAAAGGATCACATTAACGACCTCTCCCTGTCCTATTACATCTACCTCACACTTTCTCTCTTTAACACTTTCTCTCCCTTTTTCTCCCTCTCCCAATCCAGCTAGTGATGGGTCGTTCGCGAACAAACAGCTCTTTTTTATTCAATATTTTTGGTGAACGTTGGGAACCGGCTCGCATCTGCGAAAGAGCCATTCACTTGGCTGCCTGATTTGCATACTACAGTTTTTTTAAGCTCCAGACAACCATTATCTATTAAAAAAAATTCTCTGAAGATGGTAATTTATCACTGCAGGAACAATAGGTTGTGAGGAGAGAGCCTCATTCTGGTCCACGCTAATTGCAATGTGTGAAAAAAATATCACTTTTTTTTGCAAGCGATCTAATTTCGACAGGTAACAAATGTGCTTAAACTCATATTTCACTACCTGAAATTGTGGTCTGCAACTTTGGAGAAATTTGCTATTTTTCATGGTTTTCCATAATTTTTTATGCAATACTGAACGAAGTGATGATTGGGAGTCAAAGGTGAACGGAGCCAAAAGTTCTGTCTTAACGAAAATACTCGGAATGCCCATCAATAGTGTAATCTCCTTCTCTATTTCTTGCAGTCTCCCTTTCTAATTTCTCTCACTCTACTTGGCCACAAACAAATATAATTGTTAGTTTTTGTTGTACAAGTGGACAGAAATACAGACAGACAGGCCTGGAGGAATTAGGCATTAGCAGAGAGGATGTGGTTGCCACAGTGACTTTAACCTCCCCTACTGTAGCTCAGTCAGCCCCAGTAGAACAAGGGGTAAGAATAGTTTGGAGTCCATCTAGCTACAGTATCTCTGCCCTCTGTTCCAAAACCTCCCATCCTAAACCATTCCAGATCCCACACAGCAATTAGCTAACCCAGGCATCCGCTGGCTAAATCTAACCCAGAATCTCCCTATGGTCCTCGTTCTCCCAGGCCCATAGCACCTTCCACACAGCTACCCCCCCCCCCCCCACTGAGGTCTGAGGTTAACCTAAGTTAACCTAAGATAGTGCTCATGTCACATGGGTTTCTGCAATGTTATGTGAGCGTTACACATTACCCAGGGGCCTTAGCAGTTCGGGTTCAGCTGGCATGGTCACATGAACCGCCAGTGTGGTCAGAGTGGTTTGAGCCTAACCAGAGTTAATGATAACATTTCTCCTCAGAAAATAAAGACAGTCTCTGCAACATTGTGAGACAGTTAGCTACATGTTGCCCTTGGGACGGAGTCTGAGTTTAGTGTGGGATACCATTTCAATGGATAACAGCCGAAACAGAGCCAACACAGTTTGAGTTGGAAAACATTTTTAAACAGACATTATTGCATCTTGGAAGTATGTTAGCTGTTTAAGCTATTATCATTTCACAGAACTCCGAGCTATTATCAGTTTGAAATGAGAGATCATGTCATGCTGTTACTAACTATAAGTATATGTTACAAATTAAAAGCAGAAAAGGATGAGTTGCAAATAAACAACAACAACATTCCTATGCTCAATTACCCATGGTAGAACTCAGTAACCCGTGGAAAACACACAACTCACACACACACACACTCACACACACGCGGGCGTGCACTGGGAACAAACACACATGCACTGATAAAGAATGCAAGGGCTCGTTCAGCAGTGGTTGCAGTGTCGCAGGGGAATTGACACAATAGTTGACTTCCATGTAGAGAGAGACAATTAGTTCAGGTTCATTGACTTCTACAGAGGCAGTGGAGCACTGTAATTACCATGGCTTAGACAGGAGAGACGCTAGGAGAATACACACACAGACACACAGTCCTGAAATCCTTCCTGGGTGAGGTCTATTCTTCACTACCACAGAAAGAAGCACAGGGACCAAGAAAGCGGTGGAACGCGAAAGAGAGAGGGAGAGAAAGAAAGAGAGAGATGGTCCTTTATTTTTTTATTTTTTTTACAGTGCATAACAAGCATAGCAGTGGTGGCAAATGGCAGAGATGATTCAGATGTAGGCATACAGTATAAAGAGAGAAAGGCAAGAGATTAACAGCAGAGAAATACAGAGTGATAGAAACAGAGAACATTTATACTTAAGATCCCCCAAAACAATCTAATCTGCCCCTGGGTGCCCTCTTCCTGTAGAATTGTTGTGTCAAAGCCAGATAAGTTAAGAAGCGCTGCAGCGAGTGAAGAGAAAGAGGAGAGACAAAGAGGCTCCGCCTGCAGAGGCAAAGGAGTGGGCCGAGGCAATACGGAGTGAGAAGGTGGGGAGAGGTGTAGAGCAAAGGGGGGATGGGGTGATAGTGAATGGTTGTTGCAGAGAGAGATGCACCCTCTCCACCCAAAGAGAAAGAGAGGTGACGGAGGTAAGGTAGTTGAATGAGTGAAAACGTACGTAGTTCCCCTTGATCTAAGATAAGACAATATTTCATATTTCTTTGATAATAACATGAACACGGTATGCTCATAATGGACACATTCAACATAGATAGCAATAATATATACAACCTCTCTGTCTTCCTCTGAAGGTCATCTGCCTAGGGCTGCTTAATTCATGAAACGATATCTAAGTGGCTAACTGATAGGCTTATATTATTCACAAAGTTTCAGGTCAGGTCGTTGGAATACAATTATCTCCCGGGCGCTGGGATCTAAATTAAAGTTAAATATTTAGTAAATGCTTCCCGAGCGGCCTGAGAGATTGGGCTGGGGTGTCATGTGATCGGTCCAATCTAACTGTGAGATCCCACAGCAAACAGCTGAGGAGGAACATCATTTCTCCAGAGTTTGCTTGTCCTGAAAGCAATGGTTTTCTCTCTTCAAACATCTCACTATAACTCCACATCAGACAGGAGAGCCAGGGGTCTCCCTGGAGCTTTCACTGCACAGTACACAACATTAGGGCTGGCAACCGTGTAAGCGAGGATTATGGATGAAGACTGTGAATAAAATAAAACAACCGTCCTAACCATATTAATACATTAATTTTAAGAAATATTTTTTATAAAATTAAGTAAATATATCCAATAAACCCAATAGAAGTAGTGTAAATGAATCATTTTTCTACCTTTCTCTATGACTCCATTCCCTCCCTATGTTTTATCTGGTTTACAAAGATGCAAAAATTATACTAAAAGCCACCATCTCTGCTGAAATTAACTACCAAATATCATTCTTGGTCAGTGTGGACATCTAAAGTGAATGTGAATCGGAGACAAAGTGATGAATACCGAATTTGAGATCCATGCTAGGCTAGCGACTGTCAAGTATATATAGCTTTAACCTTTATTTACCTGGGCAAGTCAGTTAAGAACAAATTCTTATTTACCCTGGCCAAATCTGGACGACGCTGGGCCAATGTGCGCCGCCCTATGGGACTCCCAATCACAGCCGGATGTGATAGAGCCTGGATTCGAACCAGAGACTGTGACGCCTCTTCACCAAAGATTTTTATAACTAACCCACGATAGACCACAGCCTGTCGTTTCCAATGGGGAGCAAATTAATAATAGTGGGCAGAACAAGCAAGGAGGTGAGCATGTATTTGCATATTTCTGTTAAGGAGCGCCTACTCTGTGAAATGTGTGTGTCAATAACTCAATTGGCCCTTGCACTCCTTCTAAACAATGCAATCTTTAAAACTTTGACAAAGGGTAAAGTCTACAAAACTTAGTCCACTCTGTTCGTAAACATATTTAAGTTTTAGGAACAGAAAACTGTATTGAGATTAAATGTTTAATCGATGAGAACATTTGCAGAATGTCGGCCAAAATCCATCTCGCTACATATTCTCCCACTGCCGGCAACTGGGCATATTTGGAGGTGAGTGGAAAGGCCAACCGGATGCTTCAGATTTACACATCCGGTGAAACTGTGGCTGCACTACAGCTGCATGACTACTGTGTGATAGTTGTTTATTGCGGTTGCTAGGCATTGGAACACAATGTGATACCAAAGACAGTAGAAGTATGAAGATACGATAAAACTGCTTCTCCAATAGAAATCCCCGATCATGCGTAGAAACACGTCATCGGGTCGCAAACTGCGCATGGGCAGGCCGTCAAATCAAAGACACTCCTTCGATATAAAGTTGAAAACATGTCAGTTTGTCACTTTCTCAAGGTTTGATTAATAACATGTTCAACTACTTAAGACATCGAATCTAGCTTGTACCTTTATACTTTGACAAAATTAAGGAAGAATCTTTCACTTCTCTCATTGGCTTGTCAAACTCCAAACCCTGGCCTGGTCTGCATTCCCAGAAGTCTTGCGATGTTGCGTCTCTTAGTTTAGGAACTCTGTGGTGCTACTGCTGCTGCAAAGCAGACAAAGACTAGAGGAGAAAATCAGTTTGCCTTAATTTTGCTATTTGAACGGTTATAACAGTGGCCTGACAAATAACCGTTACCTAAAATTCCATGACCATCACAACCCTACACAACCCTACAGAAGGAAGCCCATATGCATGCGCGAACACATCTTCAGCTCTTCAACAGACTATAAGAATAATGTTCCACCCTGCTCACTCTAAAAAAGGAGAGCTGAGAAGAGAGGCCTGTCCTTCAGCGGCGTATCATCTATCTCTATTTGGTCTGTCCACTGGGTGCCCTGGTCGACTCAGCACTTCTACGGTCTACTCAACACACACACACACACACACACACACACATTCCTCTCTGATAGGACAAGGATGCCAATGGAGCAGCAGCTCTGGATGGAGGAAGAGTGCTAATATGGCTGGCAGAGGTCCACTACGGTGTACGTTTTAGGACTAGCTCAGCCTAAAGCTTCATTGACTCAAGGAGAGGTGAGGCTTTGAGGCTGAGGGTGTCCTAACATCAAATCAACATTTATTGGTCGCATATACATATTTAGCAGACGTTATTGCGGGGTTATCAAAATGCTTTTGTTCCAAGCTCCAACAGTGCAGTAATATCGGCCAATACGGAACACAAACTAAGCTAAAAAGTAAAAGAATGGAATTAAGAAATATATAAATATGAGTAATGTCTGAGTCCGGAGCGTGTGTGTGTGTGTGTGTGTGTGTGTGTGTGTATCTAGATTCGATACACATCTATGCAGTACCAGTCAAAAGTTTGGACACACCTAAACATACCAGGGTTTGTCTTTATTTTGTATTATTTTCAACATTGTAAAATAATAGTGTAGATATCAAAACTATGAAATAACACATATGGAATCATGTAGAAACAAAAAAAAAGTGTTAAACAAATATATTTTATATTTGAGATTCTTCAAAGTAGCCACCCATTGCCTTGATCACAGCTTTGCACACTCTTGGCATTCTCTCAACCAGCTTCATGAGGTGGTCACCTGGAATGCATTTCAAATAAAAGGTGTGCCTTGTTAAAATAATGTATTGGGTTTGAGCCAATATGTTGTGTTATGACAAGGTAGGGATGGTATACAGAAGATATTTGGTAAGCCCTATAAAAAAAGTCCATATTATGGCAAGAACAACTCAAATAAGCAAAGAGAAACGACAGTCCATCATTACTTTAAGACATGAAGGTCAGTCAATCCGGACCTTTTAGTAAACTATGAAAGTTTCTTCAAGTGCAGTCGCAAAAACCATCAAGCGTTATGATGAAACTGGCTCTCATGAGGACCGCCACAGGAAAGGAAGACCCAGAGTTACCTCTGCTGCAGAGGAAAAGTTAATTAGAGTTACCAGCCTCAGAAATTGCAGCCCAAATAAATGCTTCACAGAGTTCAAGTAACAGACACATCTCAAAATCAACTGTTCAGAGGAGACTGCGTGAATCAGGCCTTCATGGTCGAATTGCTTCAAAAGAAACCACTATTAAAGGACACCAATAAGAAGAAGAGACTTGCTAAGGGCAAAAGAACACGAGCAATGGACACCGGTGGAAATCTGTCCCTTGGTCTGATGAGTCCATATAAGATTATTGGTTCCAACCGCCGTGTCTTTGTGAGACGCAGAGTAGGTGAACGGATGATCTCCACATGTGTGGTTCCCACTGTGAAGCATGGAGGAGGAGATGTGAAGGTGCTTTGCTGGGGACACTGTCGGTCATTTATTTACAATCCAAGGCACACTTAACCAGCATGGCTACCACAGCATTCTGCAGCGATACGCCATCCCATCTGGTTTGCGCTTAGTGGGACTATCATTTGTTTTGTAACAGGACAATGACCCAACACACCTCCAGGCTGTGTAAGGGCTATTTGACCAAGAAGGAGAGTGATGGAGTGCTGTATCAGATGACCTGGCCTCAACAATCACCCGACCTCAACCCAATTGGGTTGGGTTGAGTTGGACCGCAGAGTGAAGGAAAAGCAGCCAAAAAGTGCTCAGCATATGTAGGAACTTCTTCAAGACTTTTGGAAAAGAATTCCAGGTGAAGCTGGTTGAGAGAATGCCAAGAGTGTGCAAAGCTGTCATCAAGGCAAAGGGTGGATATTTTAAAGAATCTCAAATCTAAAATATATTTTGATTTGTTTAACACTTTTTTGGTTACTACATGATTCCATATGTATTATATATATACACACTACCGTTAAAAAGTTTGGGGTCACTTAGAAATGTCCTTGTTTTTGAAAGAAAACACATTTTTTGTTCATTAAAATAACATCAAATTGATCAGAAATGCAGTTTAGACATTGTTAATGTTGTAAATGACTATTGTAGCTGGAAGCGGCTGATTTTGTATGGAATATCTACATAGGCGTACAGAGGCCCATTATCAGCAACCATCACTCCTGTGTTCCAATGGCACGTTGTGTTAGCTAATCCAAGTTTATCATTTTAAAAGTCAAATTGATCATTAGAAAACACTTTTGCAATTATGTTAGCAAAGCTGAAAAGTGTTGTGCTGATTAATGAAGCAATAAAACTTCAGTTGATAGATACTAGTCGAGTATCTGGAGCATCAGCATTTGTGCGTTCAATTACAGGCTCAAAATAGCCAGAAACAAAGAACTTTCTTCTGAAACTCTGTCAGGAAGTCCAGGACCCACTTGCACAGGGCGGAGTTCAGACCCAGGGCGCCAAGCTTAATGATGAGCTTGGAGGGGACTATGGTGTTGAAGGTAAGGTGGAGGTGATATGATCCTTAACTAGCCTCTCAAAGCACTTCTTGATGACAGAGGTGAGTGATACGAGGCGACAGTCATTTAGTTCAGTTACCTTCGCTTTCTTGGGTACAGGAACAACGGTGGACAATCTTGAAGCAAGTGGGGACATCAGACTGGGATAGGGAGAAATTGAATATGTTCGTAAACTCCAGCTAGCTGGTCTGCGCATACTCTTGAGCATGCGGCTTGCGATGCTGTCTGGGCCGGCAGCCTTGTGAGGGTTAACACGCTTAAATGTCTTACTTGTGGCCATGGAGAACGAGATCTCACAGTCCCCCGGGAACGGTGGCCCGCTAGTTAGTGAGATATTAGTTATAGTTCATTTGTAGGGAGTGTTTGCTTTCTACATTTCTAGACATCTTAGAAAAGTCAGTCAGGTAAAGAGATTATTTTTGTCTTAAAGGGGCAGTGTTGTATTTTGAGACAGGCTTGAATAAGCTAAAGATCCAATAGGCAGAGGGTAGCATTACATTTCATAAAACCTTACCCGACACATTCAGTGTGTTCCCTCAGACCACCACTACACCACATATGTAACCGGTCTTATGTAGCAACATTTGAAATGGTGTTTTTCACATTGGATAAAAGTTGAGATTCAGAGCTACAACATGGTATATTATACACTGCATTTGAGGAACAATTGGAAAGTAATTCTGATTTGAAAGTTGATCAAACATGTTTTGGTACCTACTGGAGAGCTCTTCTTTGTCTACACCGATTCAGCATTGTTCACACCCCCTTAAGCCTTAGCCCCACGCATCTATTTAAGGATTCACATGTGCGGTCATGTGCTAAAGGTAATGTAGTGTGGTAAAGATTAAGACTAAAAGTGGTAAAGGTAGTAGCCTACAATAAGGAAAAATTATTGTTAAGTGTCCAGGAAAAATTATTGTTAAGTGTCCAGATAAAAATATTTTATAAATATTAAATGACGCTTACCCAGACACACTTGTCTAAACTGATGGGTCATGTGAAAGAAATGCTATAACCCCCAGCCACATCTTGCTACTGTAAATGGATGGGTCTCAACAGAAGGTCAATGGATGGGTCTCTACAGAAGGTGTAAACAGTACAGCAATATCAATAATGGATCGTGTCAATATATAAAATTAAAAAAAAAAAAAAAAAAAAGAACAAGTGTCAATGCCAGTAGAGAAAGAAAAAAATAACATACAGTATGTACAAGAACAATATCAACAATAATATCAATGATACTGGTGATAGATGAGTTAGTTATATGAATACAATCAGGGGTAAAGTGTCTGAGCAGCAGGGATACTAAACTAAATAGTAGGAGCAACGTATGGCGTGAACAGAGTGTACTGTAGATAGTGCTGAAGACTGGGACCAGTGATGAACTGGTCCATCCGAACCACGCATGAACAAGGGGAAACTATATTCGGAGAGCCTGTTTCTGTCCTGCCCTTGACTTTGGTGCAGGGCAAAACTCCCTGATCTTCTAATATAAGTTTGTCTAGCTGTGTCCAGTCCAGGTGGTGCTTGTACAGGCAGACAATCTATGGGAGAATGTCGGCGTTGTGCAGCAGCTGAAAAACTTGGTCCCGACTGTGTCTGAACGCTCCTTGACAACAACACCAGGCATTGAAGCTGTAAAACAGGAAATAACAAAAACAATTGAGAAGACATTACAACCTTGCATAACATCAATTCACCTCCCAAGTTTAGATAAGAATAACTGCATACAATGCAATTAAAATGATATTCACCTGAAGTGCTGGTACTGCTTGTTCTGTGGCAGCGGCCTGAAGTACAGCGTCAGGTGTTGTTGCCAGCCATAGCTTTCCACCAGCACTGTACCATCCTACAGTACAACCAGCTGTGGGATGTTGACCTGTCACAGTGCTGTCCGTCACAACACAAGCAATCTCGGACAAAGCACAGGTCTGTCCAGGGCTTAGTTCTTGAGATGTGGGGCAGCAATTTTTAGTTTAGTTTTTAGTTAGCTAGCTAACATTAGGCTATAACTAGCAATGCATATGGCTTGCTGAGATAATATAACTACACAGATCATAAACGTAACGTTAGCTAGTGAGCCAGCCATCTAACGTCTGCTAGCTACCTAACAGAACACTTTAACTTCGGATCTTTTGTTTAGACATCTAGCTAGCTAAACAATAACTTGCAATGAAAACAACTTCCTGACAAAATTAGAAACGTATAATATCTGAAACTGTAGCTAGACTCTTACCCGTATACATGGATGAACACTTCACGGCAGACTGCAACCCATTTCATTAAATAAGACGTCCTGTGTCGTTTCCGTTTTGTTTGTACAGCTTGCTTGGTCCGTTGTGTCAAGTCACTCTGGTTCACACTGACCATGTGCAATGCCATAAGAATCATCAGAACTTTCATGGATGCCATGGTTGCCCTTAGTTTGAAGATGTAATCCAGAGACAGGTGTTTTTTACAACGGCCTTCTGTGTTCTCTTTTCGACTCCCTCTGCATTTGCAATCAAACGCCAGAATTGTATTAGTCTTCTTATCATACTCTGTTTCTACCAAACATTTCACTGATTTCAAAACTCGGTCAACTTCTTCCATGACAACAACATTGTTGATCGCTGTTTCTTCCCCATCACTGTCTTCAGAATACTCTACAATGTCTTCTTCAATGAAAATGTTTTTACCTAAATCAGGGATTTCCTCATCGTCTGATTCATTTTCAGAGTCAGAAAGAGTCAGCATTGTACCGTCGTCTTCCTGAAAGTAGTCCATCACAACCTTTTCCCACTGACCTTTGTCAATAGCACCTGATAAATTCAGGGCAGCAATGTTATTGAGAGCATTAGCAACACATTTGCAGTTTGCCATGGCTAAAATCTTTAGAAAAAAACAGTAGTAGAAAGGATTAGCAAGCTGCTCATTTTATAGACAGAAGCGTAATACACAGACCAATTCGAAACTCATCTCTCGGCATGTCCAGCCCATTTATTATCTCAGACAATCATGGCTAGCGGGAAGGTTCCTGTCTTTTTCTGCGGGCTAAACCAACTAAGCTCGTATTTTAACAACTTTATTCGTATTTACAGATGGCATTCAAGTTTGTTATTAAGGCATATGAAAGTTCAAATGTTCTAGAAGGCATTTCTGCCCAAAAATGTATATTGATAAAAAAAATCTAATATACGTTCAAATGCTTCTCCTGTGAAGCCGTGACTTGCGACATACGCCTAGTTTCTTGAAACGACTCACATATTTACAATAACGTCCATGTGCACGTGTGTGTAGATTGTGTGTCTTATCATGTGTATGTGTGTCTGTGCCTGTGTGTGTCTCTTTACAGTCCCTGCTGATCAATAACGTATATTTTTATATGTTTTTTAAATTCGATTCTACTGCTTGCATCAGTTACCTGATGTTGGAATCGAGTTCCATGTAGCCATGGCTCTATGTAGTACTGTGCACCTCCCATAGTCTGTTCTTGACTTGGGGATTGTGAAGAGACCTTTGGTGGCATGTCTTGTGGGGTATGCATGGGTATCCGAGCTGTGTGCTACTGTAGTATGAATGATAGAACAGCTATTTCCATGTTAAAATGTTATCGGTTGAATTTTCTCCATTGTTTTTGATGGTAGGCCACTGGTAGGCCTACATTATGATCAAATAGCCACAATGTTCACAGTAAACGCGTGCTGGAAGTTGCATAGAATTCAAGTTTGCGCTCAGCAGACCTGAAATTTGCTCAGTTCCGAGAAAAAGAGGGAACATTGCTGCCTTCTATCCACGTTTTTTTGTTTGGATAGATTTTAATTGTCACAGTGGGAACATTCCCTATACATTTCCTGCTGAACTCAGTCACCGTGTCAGTGTATACGTTATTCTCAGAGGCAACCCGGAAACCTATCCCAGACCGCGTGATCAAAACAATCTTCAAGCATGGATTACGATTTACCATGGGTACTTCCTGATTGAGTTTCTGCCTATAGGAAGGTAGGAGGCGTGATCTGATTTGCCGAAGGGAGGTCGGGGGAGCCTTGTAGCTGTCCTGGAAGGGAGAATAGCAATGGTCAAGAGTTTTTGAAGCGCACAGGCAATGTGTTGATAAAACGTCATTAAGTTTTCCTCATATTTGCTTTATTAAAGTCCCCAGCTACAATAAATGCGGTTTCCAGTTTGCACAATGTCCAGTGTAGTTCCTTGAGAGCTGTTGCGGTATCGACTTGAGGGGGAATATACATGGCTGTAGCTGGGGACAACTGGAAAGATAATTATTTTGGGAGGTAATGCGGTTGGTATTTGATTGTGAGGTCGGGTGAACAAAAGGACTTGAGTTCCTGTACATGTACCATGAGTAGTTAATCATGACACATACAGTGGGGAGAACAAGTATTTGATACACTGCCAATTTTGCAGGTTTTCCCACTTACAAAGCATGTAGAAGTCTGTAATTTTTATCATAGGTACTCTTCAACTGTGAGTGACGGAATCTAAAACAGAAATCCAGAAAATCACATTGTATGATTTTTAAATAATACATTTGCATTTTATTGCATGACATAAGTATTTGATACATCAGAAAAGCAGAACTTAATATTTGGTACAGAAACCTTTGTTTGCAATTACAGAGATCATACGTTTCCTGAAGTTCTTGACCAGGTTTGCACACACTGAAGCAGGGATTTTGGCCCACTCCTCCATACATACCTTCTCCAGACCCTTCAGGTTTCGGGGCTGTCGCTGGGCAATACGGACTTTCAGCTCCCTCCAAAGATTTTCTATTGGGTTCAGGTCTGGAGACTGGCTAGGCCACTCCAGGACCTTGAGATGCTTCTTACAGAGCCACTCCTTAGTTGCCCTGGCTGTGTGTTTCGGGTCGTTGTCATGCTGGAAGACCCTGCCACGACCCATCTTCAATGCTCTTACTGAGGGTAGGAGGTTGTTGGCCAAGATCTCGCGATACATGGCCCCATCCATCCTCCCCTCAATACGGTGCAGTCGTCCTGTCCCCTTTGCAGAAAAGCATCCCCAAAGAATGATGTTTCCATGCTTCACGGTTGGGATGGTGTTCTTGGGGTTGTACTCATCCTTTTTCTTCCTCCAAACACGGCGAGTGGAGTTTAGACCAAAAAGCTCTATTTTTGTCTCATCAGACCACATGACCTTCTCCCATTCCTCCTCTGGATCATCCAGATGGTCATTGGCAAACTTCAGACGGGCCTGGACATGCGCTTGCTTGAGCAGGGGGACCTTGCGTGCGCTGCAGGATTTTAATCCATGACGGCGTAGTGTGTTACTAATGGTTTTCTTTGAGACTGTGTCCCAGCTCTCTTCAGGTCATTGACCAGGTCCTGCCATGTAGTTCTGGGCTGATCCCTCACCTTCCTCATGATCATTGATGCCCCACGAGGTGAGATCTTGCATGGTGCCCCAGACCGAGGGAGATTGACCGTCATCTTGAACTTCTTCCATTTTCTAATAATTGCGGCAACAGTTGTTGCCTTCTCACCAAGCTGCATGCCTATTGTCCTGTAGACCATCCCAGCCTTGTGCAGGTCTACAATTGTATCCCTGATGTCCTTACACAGCTCTCTGGTCTTGGCCACTGTGGAGAGGTTGGAGTCTGTTTGATTGAGTGTGTGGACAGGTGTCTTTTATGCAGGTAACAAGTTCAAACAGGTGCAGTTAATACAGGTAATGAGTGGAGAACAGGAGGGCTTCTTAAAGAAAAACTAACAGGTCTGTGAGAGCCGGAATTCTTACTGGTTGGTAGGTGATCAAATACTTATGTCATGCAATAAAATGCAAATTAATTATTTAAAAATCATACAATGTGATCTTCTGGATTTTTGTTTTAGATTTCGTCTCTCACAGTTGAAGTGTACCTATGATAAAAATTACAGACCTCTACATGCTTTGTAAGTAGGAAAACCTGCAAAAACGGCAGTGTATCAAATACTTTTTCTCCCCACTGTACACCTCAGACTTTCTTTTTCCCAGAGAGTTCTTTATTACTGTCTGTGTGATGTACTGAGAACCCAGCTGGCTGTATGGACGGGGACAGTATATCCGGATAGAGCCATCATTTCCGTGAAACAGTGTATGTTACAGTCCCTGATGTCTCTCTGAAAGGAAATCCTCGCCCTGAGTTTGTCTACTTGTCCAGAGACTGAACATTAGCGAGCAATATACTCTGAAACGGTGGGTGGTATGAACGCCTCCTGAGTCTGACTAAGAGTCCACTCCGAATAACTCTTCTCCGCCGGTGGCATCTTGGAGCAGTCTCTGGGATAAGTGGAATTGCCTTGGGGGGTACGAACAAAGGATCCAATTCAGGAAAGTCGTATTTCTGGTCGAAATGGTGATGAGTTACTGCCGCTCTAATATCCAAAAGTTATTTCCGGCTGTATGTAATAATGCAAAGGGTGTTCTGAGCTAATAAGATGAAAAATAAGACACAAAAAAATGAAAAACTGCAATGTTGCTTAGGTGCCATGAACCAGTCCAAAATGTATGCCATACTCTGGACATCCCTGTCCTGGTACACTGGTCAAGAAACCAAAACTCTTGCTCTTTCTCTCTCAAGTCTTAGAAAAAGTGTGGAGATTGTGAGTTACTTACGTATAGCTCTGGCAACAAATAGGAAATGACATATCAACATACATATCTACTTTCACAAACATACTATTAACATACATACAGTGGGGAGAACAAGTATTTGATACACTGACGATTTTGCAGGTTTTCCTACTTACAAAGCATGTAGAGGTCTGTAATTTTTATCATAGGTACTCTTCAACTGTGAGAGACGGAATCTAAAACAAAAATCCAGAAAATCACATTGTATGATTTTTAAATAATTAATTTGCATTTTATTGCATGACATAAGTATTTGATCACCTACCAACCAGTAAGAATTCCGGCTCTCACAGACCTGTTAGTTTTTCTTTAAGAAGCCCTCCTGTTCTCCACTCATTACCTGTATTAACTGCACCTGTTTGAACTCGTTACCTGTATAAAAGACACCTGTCCACAAACTCAATCAAACAGACTCCAACCTCTCCACAATGGCCAAGGCCAGAGAGCTGTGTAAGGACATCAGGGATAAAATTGTAGACCTGCACAAGGCTGGGATGGTCTACAGGACAATAGGCAAGCAGCTTGGTGAGAAGGCAACAACTGTTGGCGCTATTATTACAAAATGGAAGAAGTTCAAGATGACGGTCAATCTCCCTTGGTCTGGGGCACCATGCAAGATCTCACCTCGTGGGGCATCAATGATCATGAGGAAGGTGAGGGATCAGCCCAGAACTACACCGCAGGACCTGGTCAATGACCTGAAGAGAGCTGGGACCACAGTCTCAAAGAAAACCATTAGTAACACACTCTGCCGTCATGGATTAAAATCCTGCAGCGCACGCAAGGTCCCCCTGCTCAAGCCAGCGCATGTCCAGGCCCGTCTGAAGTTTGCCAATGACCATCTGGATGATCCAGAGGAGGAATGGGAGAAGGTCATGTGGTCTGATGAGATAAAAATATAGCTTTTTGGTCTAAACTCCACTCGCCGTGTTTGAAGGAAGAAGAAGGATGAGTACAACCCCAAGAACACCATCCCAACCGTGAAGCATGGAGGTGGAAACATCATTCTTTGGGGATGCTTTTCTGCAAAGGGGACAGGACGACTGCGCCGTATTGAGGGGAGGATGGATGGGGCCATGTATCGCGAGATCTTGGCGAACAACCTCCTTCCCTCAGTAAGAGCATTGAAGATGGGTTGTGGCTGGGTCTTCCAGCATGACAACGACCCGAAACACACAGCCAGGGCAACTAAGGAGTGGCTCCGTAAGAAGCATCTCAAGGTCCTGGAGTGGCCTAGCCAGTCTCCAGACCTGAACCCAATAGAAAATCTTTGGAGGGAGCTGAAAGTCCGTATTGCCCAGCGACAGCCCCGAAACCTGAAGGATCTGTATGGAGGAGTGGGCCAAAATCCCTGCTGCAGTGTGTGCAAACCTGGTCAAGAACTACAGGAAACGTATGATCTCTGTAATTGCAAACAAAGGTTTCTGTACCAAATATTAAGTTCTGCTTTTCTGATGTATCAAATACTTATGTCATGCAATAAAATGCAAATGAATTACTCAAAAATCATACAATGTGATTTTCTGGATTTTTGTTTTAGATTCCGTCACTCACAGTTGAAGAGTACTTATGATACAAATTACAGACTTCTACATGCTTTGTAAGTGGGAAAACCTGCAAAATCGGCAGTGTATCAAATACTTGTTCTCCCCACTGTATGCAATGCATGTCTATAAGCCTATTGTTTGTTATCCACAGTACATATTCTCACAAACACTAGAAAGAGGACAGAGAGAAAAGAGAAGTCCTCTGTGAAGCTATAAAAAGCCTGTGTGACTGACACAATGCAGGCTCATACATGTTCCTTGTCATGTGGTGGGAGATGTTTTCATTGTGTTCTGGTTTCATTGTGTTCCCGAAATCCTTTTCATCATGCTCACTGTTGTTGGGGAACAACATAAGATGAACGCTCTGCTTACCGTCATCCCTCCTCGGACTGCTTTTATTCTATCCATCTATGTTATTTACTTATCTCACCGTGTCGTATCTATCTATCTATACATGATGAATCCAAGAGATGATTTTTAACAACCTAACCCCCTCCCACTACCTATTTCCAGCCACCATAGCAAAACCTGTCAGTAAACGCTGTTACTCAAACTTGTGATTCACCCAAACTACGAGTAATGTGTGCATAAATTAAAGGGGTGATAATGAGAAACGCCACACTTTGTGAAGTCAGGAAATGGAACGCAGCAGTGGCCAATCAACTCTGCAGATTAGAAATAAAATCAAACTATCTGACGACGTGACATAAAAACTGCACAGGGATCAAGAAAATCGGACCACAACAAGACTTCCAATATCCTTTCATCTCATCTCAGTCAGACCAATATAGGGAGGGAGGGAGGGAGGGAAAGGAAGAGAGAGAGCAAGAGCAAGAGAGGGAGAGAGAGCGAGAGTGACAGACAGAGGGAGAGAAAAAGAGGGAGGACATGGACGGAGGAGAGATGAACTGTGAGAGAGAGAGAGAGAGAGAGCGAGAGAGAGAGAGAGAGAGAGAGAGAGAGAGAGAGAAAGAGAGAGCGAGAGAAAGAGAGAGCGAGAGAAAGAAAGAAAGGGAGAGCGAAAGAGAGAGTAGACGTAGAGAGATAAGAAGACACTCCTTCCCTTAGTAGTGTCTCCTAGCTAGCTAGGGGGATTCTGTCTCTCTTTTCTCTCCTCTGCTTTGAAGCTCTAATGCGTCTGATGTGGCATCTATCTCACGCCTGCCATGGTGTCCACTGTGTGTATCTGCCTTAGCAAGGGATGTGACAGTGTCGGAGCATCACAGCAATGCAGAGACTAAGACACAATAGAAGAGGAGAAGACGAAGCTGTCTGCAGGTGAAGGCAGACAACACTGATGTGAATTTGGTTTGGAAACGCCTTTGATACTGCTGTTGTATTAGTTGACTTGTAGTGCCGACGCTGTCTCCAACGTATCACCCGTCATAACCATCCAAAGCCATTTGTGAGAATACTAAAGAATCCTAAAGCATGTAAACATTTACTTGTTCAACATAAATGTATTCACCTACTGTGTGTGTATTGTCAGTCATGTACGGAAAACCAACCAAGTTCTTGTTGAGGTAAGCACTGCTCTGAGTTCAGTGGATAGAGTTCTTTGATATGGTACAAATGCCTTAGCGCAGTGGCAAATCAATTGTTAATAAACCATCTGAATGCTCCCCCACCGTACCTTTTCATTTCCCCTCCCAGCAGCCCCACAGCTGCAGGGCAAATTAGCCTCTGCTGCCGAGGAAGAGTGGGAACAAGAGGAAGAATAAAGCAAGTGAAAGATAGGTGGGGTTGGGGAGTGGAAAAACGACCCAACACCTACAATTAAATGAACAAATCCCTGTTCCTAATTAATCAGGGAATACAAGCCGAGCTGTGGTGGGTTTGAGACGTGACTGACATGGTCTTCCACTCTGCTGGTGTTAGTGGAGGAGACGCAGAGGAGAGGAAAGACTGAGCGGAGGAGAGGAGAGACAGACCAGAGGAGAGGAAAGACAGACCAGGAGAGGAGAGACAGACCAGGAGAGGAGAGGAGAGGAGAGACAGACCAGAGGAGAGACCAGAGGAGAGGAGAGACAGACCAGAGGAGAGGAGAGACAGACCAGAGGAGAGGAGAGACAGACCAGACCAGAGGAGAGAAGAGGAGAGACCAGGAGAGACAGACCAGAGGAGAGGAGAGCCAGACCAGAGGAGAGACAGACCAGAGGAGAGGAGAGACAGACCAGACCAGAGGAGAGGAGATGAGAGACAGACCAGAGGACAGGAGAGACAGACCAGAGGAGAGGACAGGAGAGACAGACCAGACGAGACGAGAGGAGAGGAGAGGAGAGACAGACCAGAGGAGAGACAGACCAGAGCTTAACTAATAAAAGCTCTCCGCAGAGCCCCCTGAGCCCAGGGGCTGCCACCTCTCCTCCTTCTCCATCTTTCTTTCTCTCTCCTATCTTCCTCACTTCAAACCTCCCCTCCCATTCCCGTTCTCCTCCCACTCTCCCTCACTTCAACCTCTCCTCCCATTCCCATTCCTCCCCCTCTCCCTCCCTTTCTTCCGCTCTCAGCCCTTTGTTTGCTAATGAGGTGTGGGATTGACAGCTGGGGATTACACAGTCGCTTTGTAATCCTTTCATTTCTGCGTTTAGGATAAATTGCCCTCCAGAGCAGGAACCTGCCTCCTGCCTCCAGGTCCTCCTTCTGCAGCACCCAGTGTGTGTGCGTGCGTGTGTGTGTACGCACATGTGGGAAAAACCAATCTAACCATTCCCTCTGTACATGGTAATAGCTTCCTTCAGCAGCCTGTCGATATGTCTGCCTCACCACATACAGTCCCTCCCCGCAGGATCCCAAATAAAGGAGGCAGTGTGTCTACCTGTTTATCTACACCCCTTTCCCTCTCCCTATTCCTCCTGGAAGAACAAATTCCCTGTCTTTCTGTTTATACCCCTCCATCCCTATCTTGCTACCTCACAGAAGAGCAAATATAGTCTGTCCTGAGAGGGCATCTCTGATTCCTCCTCCCTCCTTCCTCGCTCGCTCTCTCCCTCACAGGGGCTTGTTCCCTCAGTGGCCTCAGGATCCACTCTGGTTTTGAAAATACAGACACAGAGCGAGACAAGTCCTCTCCTCCGCTCTTCTCCCTCATTCGCTCCCTCCGCTCCAAAGCCCAAAGGAGGAAAAGCTAGGCCTTTTATTTTCCCCCTCTCTCCCTCTCTGATGTCTGAAAAGAAGGAAAGACAGAGCAAGGGAGAGGAAGAAGAAAGGGATTGTGACCGGTGTGCTGTTAATACTGCACTGTCATACAATCACGTACTGTACTGTACTGAGCCACCAACTTATAGTTCAAGTATTCATGTTATACCTCCTAGCCTCTACAGTTTCAACGGTGCTATTAGCAGATAGCCTTAAGATGTGTGTGGGATGTGGATATTGTCAATATGTAAGACACTCTTTTTCCGGTGGAAATGTGGTGAGTGTTCAGGGTTCAGTTAAATATAAAAAATGTTTTTTGACTCGAGGCTGTCTGCATACCATTGAGAGTTACCCAAGGCCAAACACACACAAACACACGCACCTTTTAGAGTGTCCACAAGTGTGTGTGTGTCCCCGTGTGCTTGCATGTGTGTGAAAGTGCAGTATATCTACACTTAAGGACTAGAGAGAGAGAGAGAGAGAGAGAGATGAAAATATGACAGAAAAGACAGAGCATTGTGGATGTTTACTTGTGCGTGCAGTCAACACAGCAGCTAGCTAACAGTCAGAGGGTGAAGAGAGAGAGCAGACCCTCCAGGCCACTAAAAAAAAAAAACACCCAGACCCCAGATCATAGCCATTTGTTTTCTAATTACAAACCAAGGCTCAAAGGCTGCTCATTAACTGGGCTTAATCAAGCAGTGATATGATGCAGTCCTCTTTCACTTATAGCCCCCCCCCCCTTCTCTTCCACCTCTTTTTGTCTCTCATTCTCTGGGTTACATCACTCTGCTTGGGACTTCTGCTTTGCTTTTGTTATTATTTAAAATCTAGCTTTTCTTTTTTTTTTTACTAAGGCCTACATGACAGGAGGCTGGACAGGTCTGTTGAACCTGTTGAACAGAATTAGCAAAGAAATCACTTACAAAACATTGAGTCTCCTTTTATTGTATTGCTTCTACTGATCTCTTTCTCCATTCTTTATAAACTCCACTCTCTACTTTTGTTAGAGAAAGCCAGCTATATATTTTAATAATATTATAAACCTTTTAAGTGAGGGCCCTTACAGAATCCCTCCATAGGTTACCACAAGATCAAGATCAAGAATGTGTGTAAATTGTAAAATATTTTTGTTTGTAATGTATTTTTTTATATGTGTCGGACCCATAAAGACTAGCTGTTGCCATTGGTGTAGGTTAATGGGGATACTTATAAAATCATGAATTATAATAAGATCAGTGGAATGGTTACATTTTGAGGGGAAAAGGAGAGTGTCTAGAAGTGAAATCTCTCTCCCTCATTCACACCATATTAATGAATATTGTGAAACATCACAGCATAGTTTAAAAATATATGGCAAATAGATGGATGGTGTTCTGAGATAAATTATTCAGACCCCTTGACTTTTTTGACATTCTGTTACGTTACAGCCTTATTATTATTTTTTAATCCCTCATCAATCTACACACAATACCAAATAATGACAAATCCAAAGCAGGTTTTTAGAGATTGTTGCACTTTTTTTACACATAAAAACAGAAATACCTTTTTACGTAAGTAGTCAGATCCTTTGCTATGAGGCTCGAAATTGAGCTCAGGTGCATCCTGTTTCCATTGATCATCCTTGAGATGTTTCTGATCTGTGGTAAATTTAATTGAATGGACATGATTTGGAAAGGCACACCTGTCAATATAAGGTTACACAGTTGACAGTACATGTCAGAGCAAAAACGAAGCCATGAGGTTGAAGGAATTGTCCGTAGAGCTCCGAGACAAGGTTGTGCCAAGGCACAGATCTAGGGAAGGGTACCAAAAAATGTCTGCAGCATTGAAGGTCCCCAAGAACACAATCGCCTCCATTATTCTTAAATGGAAGAAGTTTGGAACCACCAAGACTCTTCCTAGAGCTGGCCGCCCGGCCAAACTGAGCAATTGGCGCAGAAGGGCCTTGGTCAGGGAGGTGACCAAAAACCTGATGGTTACTCTGACAGAGCTCCAGAGATCCTCTGTGGAGATGGGAGAACCTTTCAGAAGGACAACCATCTCTGCAGCACTCCACCAAATCAGGGCTTTATGGTAGAGTGGCCAGACTGAAGCCACTCCTCAGTAAACTCCGCTTGGAGTTTTCCCAAAAGGCACCTAAAGGAATATCAGACCATGAGAAATAAGATTCTCTGGCCTGATGAAACCAAGACTGAACTCTTGGCCTGAATGCCAAGTGTCACGTCTGGAGGAAACCTACATGTGTATCATGGTGGTGGGAGAATCATGCTGTGGGGATGGTTTTCAGCAGCAGGGACTGGGAGACTAGTCAGGAAGAGGGAAAGATCAACGGAGCAAAGTCCAGAGAGATCTATGATAAAAACCTGCTCCAGTGCACTCAGGACCACAGACTGGGGCTAAGGTTCACATTGCAACAACCCTAACCCTAAGCACACAGCCAAGACAACGCAGGAGTGGCTTCGGGATAAGTCTCTGAAAGTCCTTGAGTGGCCCAGCTGGAGCCCAGACATGAACCCGATCTAAGATCTCTGGAGAGACCTGAAAATAGCTGTGCAGCGATAGTCCCCATCCAACCTGATAGAGCTTGAGAGGATTTGTAGAGAAGCATGGGAGAAAATCCCCAAATACAGGTATGCCAAGCTTGTAGCATCATACCCAAGAAGATTCAAGGCTGTAATCGCTGCCAAAGGTGCTTCAACAAAGTACTGATTAAAGGGTCTGAATACTTATGTAAATGTGATTAAAAACCTGTTTTTTCTTTGTCATTATGGGGTATTGTGTGTAGATTGATGAGGGGGAAAAACACTTTTTAATCCATTTTACAATAAGGCTGTAACGTTACAAAATGTAGAAAAAGTCAAGGGGTCTGAATACTTTCCGAATGCACTGTATATGTCAAATATAAATCAAAACTGGATGGTCCTCAGAGATAGATGGAAGTGGTTGAGGGTAGTTGAATGATGGAACTAAACGAAAGGACTCGCTCTCTCTCTCGCTCACCATATTAATGAATCTGGCGTCTCTCTCACATGAACTGTGTTGATCATTCATGTCAATACATAATGATATTCACCTGTTAGTCCATTGATCAAAGGTCCAATATGCAGCATCAGAGAATGAGGTCTTCTGATGGTGAGGACAGCCTCAGTCCCATGGTTCTCTACCCTCTACTCTACACCACTGATGCTATTGTCCATTCAATTCTCTCCCCAGTTTATATATTAAATGCAGTGGAGGCTGCTGAGGGGAGGACGGCTCATAACGGAGCAAATGGAAGGGTGTCAAACCATGTGTTTGATGTATTTGATACCATTCCACTAACAACACCTCCTGGGATTAAATGTCTATCCAACTAACGTAGCACATTAACAATTAACTAACTAATCAACCAATCCCTCTACCAACCTGTCACTATCAGCCACAAACGGCGGTTAACAGGGAAGACCAATCAATCACAGAGTCAATAAGTAAAGCTGTATCTTGTACAGTCATCGGAGTCATCAGACAGCACTTGTGGGTTCAGAAGAGCAATAATCTCCAGTGGGGATCCCCATTTGTTAATCCCGAATTAACTTTTAGCCTGTTGGATTAACCATACCACATAGGGACCAATCATTGTCTTTTGATTATTGAACATTTCCAGGACTCTGTTGGTTGACTTCCTTCAGCTCTCATTTCTCTTTCTCCTCTGTGTTCCCTCTGCGGTTCTCCTATTTTAGAGAGTGTGATATGCTCCCTGGCTCTGAACTTAAGAAGTTAATGGGAAGAACTTTCACAGGGAATTCAGAACACAATCAGTGATTAGGACAAGACGTCTCTCTTCTGAGGGTTCCCCTCTCCTGTTTCATCCTCTCTTAGCAAAGATGAAGGGTCGCCCTGCAAAGGGAATAACATATGAAGCTCTAATGCTCTCAGATTTGTCCTGCCCACATTCTCAAAGAGATCATACACTTCTGCCGGATGATTAAGGGAAAAAAAGAGTGTGAAAAGTCTCTTTAATTAACAATAATTAACTTTTACACAAAACGACGCCGGATTCAAAACTTCAAGTTTTACTATTTAAATTATTATACAACACTTATGCAACCAATATAATGTTATATATACACAGTACAAGTCCAAAATATGGACACACCGACTCATTCAAGGGTTTTTCTTTATTTTATAATTTTCTACATTGTAAAATTATAGTGAAGACATAAAAACTATGAAATAACACATGGAACCATGTAGTAACCAAAAAAAAGTGTTAAACAAATCAAAACACATTTTATATTTGAGATTCTTCAAAGTAGCCACCCTTTGCCTTGATGACAGCTTTGCACACTCTTGGCATTCTCTCAACCAGCTTCATGAGGTAGTCACCTGGAATGCATTTCAAAGAGGCAGTAACTGTCCACATGATTAAGCAAGTATTAAATGTAGCAAAAATGACATTATCTAATTTTCGAACCAAATGAGCAGTTACTGCCTTTTTGCTTGGCAGGGAGAGTAGGTGTCCAAACTTGACTGGTACTGTATATTTACAAAAAAAAAATATGAGGGATTGGGAATGATGCAGACAATACATTGATATAAGCCACAGTCAATCTGCAATATTAAAGCCTAAAAATAAAATAAAACAATTCTCTTTTCTCTGAGCTTTGGGAAGGAATGAGAAGGAATGAATAGAGGCAGGGTGGAGGGAGATTAAGGAACTGGGTTGGAGGTTAGCTAAGCTATTTCTCTTCAATGCCATCTTTATATTTACTTCTGTATACAATACAAACGGGTGCAAATTAAGCATCCCAGCTCCCTTTTGTCAATCGTGCTTTTAAATAAATTGTTTTCTAATTTTCCTCACTTCCACTTGGAAATTAGAAATACAATATTTCATGGAAGACAGGAGAATACTGCAGATGGAACTCATGCATTTTTTATTTGTTTAGTGATCAGAGGGGTAATATGAATCCAAAGGTAAAAAGTGATGGATAGAGAATTTCGATAGACCCTGTAACCACATCATTCTCTCTCTCTCTGTCTTCATCACTTGATGGAGCTGTAATGTTTGAATCATCACTTTCAAGGCCGGTTTCACAGTCGTTTCTCTTATAACTGAATCAATTGGTGTGTAATAAAAATGCTGCTGTGGCCAAACAGAGGCAGTGGAGGGGCTGGGCCAGGGAGGGAAGCGTCTGGACCAGGCAGGGAGTGCACATTTAGGATTAGGCCAAAAGCTATGTAGCAAGTAGACTGTCTGAGAGGCATGGGTGTGTATCTCATTGGGTTTAGAGTAGAATGTAACATGAGAAATTGTGACTCAAAAGGCACAAAGTAGACCCTCAGTTACTGACGATCCATCTTCTACAAAAATCTGATAATCTCTATTTTAAGATTACCTGTCAGCACACACTGAGGGATGTGTGTGTGTGCGTGTGTGTGCGCAAGTGCATGTGCGCACATGTGGGAAAAAGCAATCTAACCATTCTCTCTGTACATGGTAATAGCCTCATTCAGCAGCCTGTCGATAAATCTGCCTCACCACATACAGTCCCTCCCCGCAGGATCCCAAATAATGGAGGCGGTGTGTCTACCCGTTTATCTACACCCCTTCTTCCCTCCTCTCTAACTCACAAAATTCCGTATTTTTCTTTCCCACCTGTGCGCACACACACACAGACAGACAGAAAGACAGAGAAATGTGTGTGTGTGTGTGTGTGTAAGGGACAGTGTGTGTTTGCTCTAGAGTATAACGCTTTATCCCTGGCCTCCTCTGCTCCAGTGTTGAGAGGATCGTTTTTTTTTTTTTTTTATATATACAGTGGGGAGAACAAGTATTTGATACACTGCCGATTTTGCAGGTTTTCCCACTTACAAAGCATGTAGAAGTCTGTAATTTTTATCATAAGTACTCTTCAACTGTGAGTGACGGAATCTAAAACAAAAATCCAGAAAATCACATTGTATGATTTTGAAGTAATTAATTTGCATTTTATTGCATGACATAAGTATTTGATACATCAGAAAAGCAGAACTTAAAATTTGGTACAGAAACCTTTGTTTGCAATTACAGAGATCATACGTTTCCTGTAGTTCTTGACCAGGTTTGCACACACTGCAGCAGGGATTTTGGCCCACTCCTCCATCCAGATCCTTCAGGTTTCAGGGCTGTCGCTGGGCAATACAGACTTTCAGCTCCCTCCAAAGATTTTCTATTGGGTTCAGGTCTGGAGACTGGCTAGGCCACTCCAGGACCTTGAGATGCTTCTTACGGAGCCACTCCTTAGTTGCCCTGGCTGTGTGTTTCGGGTCGTTGTCATGCTGGAAGACCCAGCCACGACCCATCTTCAATGCTCTTACTGAGGGAAGGAGGTTGTTGGCCAAGATCTCGCGATACATGGCCCCATCCATCCTCCCCTCAATACGATGCAGTCGTCCTGTCCCCTTTGCAGAAAAGCATCCCCAAAGAATGATGTTTCCACCTCCATGCTTCACGGTTGGGATGGTAATCTTGGGGTTGTACTCATCCTTCTTTTTCCTCCAAACACGGCGAGTGGAGTTTAGACCAAAAAGCTCTATTTATGTCTCATCAGACCACATGACCTTCTCCCATTCCTCCTCTGGATCATCCAGATGGTCATTGGCAAACTTCAGACGGGCCTGGACATGCGCTGGCTTGAGCAGGGGGACCTTGCGTGCGCTGCAGGATTTTAATCCATGACGGCGTAGTGTGTTACTAATGGTTTTCTTTGAGACTGTGGTCCCAGCTCTCTTCAGGTCATTGACCAGGTCCTGCCGTGTAGTTCTGGGCTAATCCCTCACCTTCCTCATGATCATTGATGCCCCACGAGGTGAGATCTTGCATGGTGCCCCAGACCCAGGGAGATTGACCGTCATCTTGAACTTCTTCCATTTTCTAATAATTGCGCCAACAGTTGTTGCCTTCTCGGCAAGCTGCTTGCCTATTGTCCTGTAGCCCATCGCAGCCTTGTGCAGGTCTACAACTTTATCCCTGATGTCCTTACACAGCTCTCTGGTCTTGGCCATTGTGGAGAGGTTGGAGTCTGTTTGATTGAGTGTGTGGACAGGTGTCTTTTATACAGGTAACGAGTTCAAACAGGTGCAGTTAATGCAGGTAATGGGTGGAGAACAGGAGGGCTTCTTAAAGAAAAACTAATAGGTCTGTGAGAGCCGGAAATCTTACTGGTTGGTAGGTGATCAAATACTTATGTCATGCAATAAATGCAAATTAATTATTTAAAAATCATACAATGTGATTTTCTGGATTTTTGTTTTAGATTCCGTCTCTCACAGTTGAAGAGTACCTATGATAAAAATTACAGACCTCTACATGCTTTGTAAGTAGGAAAACCTGCAAAATCGGCAGTGTATCAAATACTTGTTCTCCCCACTGTATAAGCCTTGATGAAGGATATAGTCGGTGTGACTCTCGAGGAAAGAGAAAACCACCTTGGAGCTTATCGTTATCCTCCTGGCGTAATCCCTGTCCGTCCCAAGTGTTCCAGACAGAATAACAGCCCAGGGCCCAGGGACAGAGAGGCTCGCTAGCTCCTCAGGACAACTAAACAATTTCAGCCCAGACAGCAGAGACAGCTTAACACAGCCACTGTACAGGCCATTGCCGCAACAACCTCCCGCAGTCCAACTGCCCTCACACACACATGCACACACAGCAGGATGTGTGTGTGTGTGTGTGTGTGTGTGCCAGTGTGTGCTGAGTGGGAAGGACGCACAATTCACACACGTCGCACAGTAATTCAATCTGCAAGACGTCTACCTCATTTTTGTCCTCCCCTTTATCCCCCCTCTCTTTCTCTCCTTCTCTCGGGACCAGAGGAGAAGATGTCAAAATTCGCATTTAAAAAAAATAATCGCTTCCATCTGCTTGCGCTCCTCTCCTCTCTCTATCCTGCAGGATGCCTTTCTAATGACCGGGTAGGGGGGAAGCCTCACAGGCACTGGTGGATTCCTCACCTCTGCCCTGTCCCCAACCCTGACACACAAAACTCACAACACACACGCACTACCGAAGCTCAACCATATTCCACCAAATTAACTTTATGCAGGTGTGGGGTCTGCCCCCCCCCCCCAGCTCAATTAATCTCATAAACCACCCGTGTCTAGAACATACCATACAGAAAAACCCTGGGCCATATGCTTAACTCATCTCAGCTCTACGAGCCTCTCTGGAAAATCTACACTCACCCCCTGTAACTCCTCGCACATACATCACAGCTGATGTTACATGTTTAGTACATTTGTGTCGACTGGCGATTCCAAACGTCTCCCCGAGGGAGCATTAACCTTTGATTTGGCTGGGTATAAACCAGGACTGCAGTATGTCTGCAGTGTCATCACCGGTCAACTCCAACATTCGACATCCAACATATGTCAGTTCTGTCATCCTCATTAACGACCATGGAGAATGTATGTGTCTGCAAAGCTTAGTTCAATGGATAAAACAGATGGGGTGCGAGACACTGAACGTACACCACATAATTTGACATAGTGAAAAATTATTAAAATATGAATCCTCAAAATACTATATAACATGTTTTTAAAAAGTTGGGAAGGTGGCAGGTGTATGGTTTAAACGTATGGGCTAGGCTGGAGGGGTGGATGAGACATGATATGAGTTGGATATAAGAAGGAGGAAGTTTGTGAAACATGAGCGAATGATTGACATCAACAATGTGTGTGAGAGAGAGAGAGAGAGAACAAGAAGATACAGAATCAGATAAAGAATTTAAGGGAGAGAGAGAGAGAGAGAGAGAAAGGAAGAGACAAAAGAAACTAAAAGTACAAAGATTCCCATCTAGTCTAAATGCAGTGAGGTGGTCTCTGATGGACATTATAACCACCAAGGTCTGTGGTTGTGCTGCGTATAGATTGGGGGTTCAAAGTGTGTAAACAGGAAATAAAACCAGGTTAATTCTGCTTGAGAGAGAGGGAACAGAAGAGAACCATTCCTTCCCTCTGGTATCACATTTTATTCAGTCACCTGTTAGTCCGTTTTTTCACAACCAAAAGTTACTGTTGTCCTAAATGTATATTTGATGTGTGAAGTAGAGCCAGGTCACTATAGAGATCAATTATTTAGGTGACAACATTGGCCTGTGCTTGTAAGGCTAGGATTCTACCCTCTGCTTGCACTTTTATGAATGCAGTGGTATGCTCTATCCACTTTGGGTAGGGTTTGTGAGTCAATTGGTTGCAAGAGGAAACTCTGGAAATCTGTTTTCAAAACTAATATGAATATCCATGGTTAAATGTAAACTGTTAAACTGTACTCAACACACTAGGCTTACAGCAGGTTTACAGCAGCAGCACTTTCTATGTGATTACCTTTAGGCTTGTGATGCTCTTCACGCGTGTTACCTGTTATAGAGCTCTGCCGCAAAGATACTCTGAAGCCCTTCTCCAGCTAGCCTTCCGGACCGCAGCAAGAAAATAGGGTTTCCGAGGGTTTTCCGAATGCAACCTGACAGGGAATTTAGGAGCTATTATCCTGGAGAAATGCAGCTCAAATCAATTTGTTTTGTTGGGAATGCTAAAGTCCTCACCGTCGGGTCTCCCAGCCTGGGAATGAGTGGGTGATTTAACCCTGTGAAGAGCAGCGTGGCACCAGAATATTCCACGGATATGAGAGAGCAGATGGGGTTAAGAGCTGTGTATGAAGGTGCATAGGGAGGGAAAGTAGAAACGCATACTAAACCAAAACCTAAATGAGATCAGTCTCACTGTTGACACACACAATGGCCACCTGGACTATTTACATTGACACCCCCCTCCTTTTTGTTTTAACACTGATGCTACTCAGTTTATTATCTATGCAGAGTCACTCTACCCCTACCTACATGTATAAATTACCTCAACTAACCTGTACCCCCGCACATTTACTCAGTACCGGTACCCCCTGTATATAGCCTCTTTATACATTTTTGTACTTTTTATTTAGTAAACATTTTCTTAAACTCTATTGTTGAACTGCATTGTTGGATAATGGCTTGTAAGTAATCATTTCACGGCAAGGTCTACACCTGTTGTATTTGGCGCATGTGACAAACAACATTTGATTTGATTTGATTTGGTAATAGAGTACCAGTGAGTCACTCATTCACTGTAGAATGAACCGGCAAGGTGTGAGTTCGTGTGTGTGGGCGTGCATGTTTGCCTGGCTGCCTACACACGTGCATGTGTGTGTGTCTGTTAGTGTATGTACATGTGTGTGGGTGTGCGCAAATGTTTGTGTGTGTGTCAAATAAAATAAAATAATTGTATTTGTCACATGCTTCGTAAACAACAGGTGTGGACAAACAGAGAAATACTTACTTACGGGCCCTTCCCAACAATGAAGAGAGAAAATAAGAAAATAAATAAATAAATAATAGAAAACTAAAACACGTAATAATTAAAATACACAATGAGTAAGGATAACTTGGCTATATACAAGGGGTACCAGTACCAAGTCGATATGCAAGGGTACGAGGTCATTGAGGTAGATATGTACATATAACTAGAAACAAATTATATAGGTCCTGGATGGCAGGAAGCTTGGCCCCAGTGATGTACTAGGCTGTACGCACTACCCTCTGTAGCGCCTTGAGGTCGGATGCCGAGCAGTTGCCATACAAGGTGGTGATGCAACAGGTCAGGATGCTCTCAATGGTGCAGCTGCCCTCTTCATGACTTTCTTGATGTGTTTGGACCATGATAGTTTGTTGGTGATGTGGACACCAAGGAACTTGAAACTCTCGACCCGCTCCACTACAGCCCCATCGATGTGAATGGGGGCATGTTCATCCATCCTTTTCCTGAAGTCCATGACCATCTCCTTTGTCTTGCTCACTTTGAGCACCACACTGCCAGGTCTCTGACCTCCTCCCTATAGGCTTATCGTTGTCGGTGATCAGGCCTACCACAGTTGTGTCATCAGCAAACTTAATGATGGTGTTGGAGTTGTGCTTGGCCACGCAGTCGTGAGTGAACAGGGAGTACAGGAGGGGACAAAGCACGCACCCTTGAGGGGCCCCGTGTTGAGGATCAGCGTGGCAGATGTGTAGTTGCCTACCCTTACCAGCTGGAGGCGGCCCGTCAGGAAGTCCAGGATCCAATTGAAGAGGGAGGTGTTTAGTCCCAGGGTCCTTAGCTTAGTGATAAAGCTTTGTGGGCACTATGGTGTTGAACGATGAGCTGTAGTCAATGAACAGCATTCTCACATAGTTTTTCCTTTTTTCCATGTGGGAAAGGGCAGTGTGAAGTGCGATTGAGATTGCGTCATCTGTGGATCTGTTGGGGCAGTATGTGAATTGGAGTGGGTCTAGCGTTTCCAGGATGATGCTGCTGATGTCATGACCAGCCTTTCAAAGCACTTCATGGCTACCAACGTGAGTGCTACGGGCCGGTTGTCATTTAGGCAGGTTGCCTTCGCTTTCTTGGGCACAGGGAATATGGTGGTCTGATTGAAACATTTAGGTATTACAGACTCGGTCAAGGAGATGTTGAAAATGTCAGTGAAGATACTTGCCAGTTGGTCCGCGCATGCTCTGAGTACACGTCCTGGTAATCCGTCTGACCCCGCGGCCTTGTGAATGTTGACCTGTTTAAAGGTCTTACTCACATCGGCTACGGAGATAGTGATAATACAGTCGTCCGGAGCAGATGGTGCTCTCATGCATGCTTCAGTGTTGCTTGCCTTGAAGCAAACATAAAAGGCATTTAGTCCGTCTGGTAGGCTCGCGTCACTGGGCAGCTCGCGGCTGGGTTTCCCTTTGTAGTCCGTAATAGTTTGCAAGCCATGCCACATCTGACGAGTGTCACAGCCGGTGTAGTACAATCTTAGTCCTGTATTGACGCTTTGCCTGTTTGATGGTTCGTCTGAGGGAATTGCGAGATTTCTCATAAGCGTCCGGATTAGTGTCCCAGTCCTTGAAATCGGCAGCTCTATCCTTTAGCTCTGTGCGGGTTGCCTGTAATCCATGGCTTCTGGATGGGATTTGTACGCCCGGTCACTGTGGAGACGACGTCGTCGATGCACTTATTGATGAAGCCGGTGACTGAGGTGGTATACTCCTTAATGTCATTGGATGAATCCTGGAACATATTCCAGTCTGTGCTAGCAAAACAGTCTTTTAGCGTAGCATCCGCGTCTTCTGACCACTTCTGTATTGAGCGAGTCACTGGTACTGCCTGCTATAGTTTTTTCTTGGAAGCAGGAATTAGGATGATTGAATTATGGTCAGATGGAGGGAGAGCTTTGTACGCGTCTCTGTGAGTGTAGTAAAGGTTGCACATAGTCACTTTAACTCTACCTACATGTACATATTACCTCAATTACCTCAGCAAACCGGTGCCCCCGCATATTGACTCTGTACCGGTACCCCTGTATATAGCCTCGCTATTGTTATTTTACTGCTGCTGTTTTACTATTTGTTACTTTTATTTCTGTTTTTCAATATTTATTTTTTTCTTAAAACTTCTTAAAGCATTGTTGGTTAAGGGCTTGTAGGTAAGCATTTCACTGTAAGGTCTTGCTCAAGTCCGAACCTGTTGTATTCGGCGCATGTGACAAATACAATTTGATTTGATTTGATATTAAATTCCACGGCCACTATGAGCGCCACTTCTGAAAGCATTTTCTTGTTTGCTTATGGCCTTATACAGCTCGTTGAGTGCGATCCTAGTGCCAGCATCGGTTTGTGGTGGTAAATAGACAGCTACCAAAAATATAGATGAAAACTCTCTTGGCAGATAGTGTGGTCTACAGCTTATCATAAGGTACTCTACCTCAGGTGAGCAATACGTTGAGACTACCTTAATATTAGACATCGCGCACCAGCTGTTATTGACAAATAGACACACACCCCCACCCCTTGTCTTACTGGACGTAGCTGTTCTGTCCTGCAGATGCACAGAAAACCCAGCCAACTGTATATTATCCGCGTCATCGTTCAGCCTCGACTCGGTGAAACATATTACAGTTTTTATTGTCCCGTTGGTAGGATAGTCTCGAACTGAGTTCATCCAGTTTATTCTCCAGTGACTGCACGTAGGCTAATAGAACGAATGGTAGAGGCTGGTTACCCATTTGCCGACAAATACTTACAAGGCACCTTGATCTCCGCCCCTGTATTTCCTTTTTTTCTTCATGCGAAAAATGGGAATTTGTGCCTTGTCTAGGAGCAACATTATATCCTTCGCGACTCATTAAAGAAAAAATCTTTGTCCAGTTCGAGGTGAGTAATCGCTGTTCTGATATCCAGAAGCTATTTTTGGTCATAAGAGACGGTAGCCTCAACATTATGTACAAAATAAGTTACAAACAATGCGAAAAAACACACAAAATAGCACAATTGGTTAGGAGCCCGTAGAACGGCAGCCATCCCCTCCGTGGCCATTCTGACCCCCGAAAAAACAATGGCAGCTCTAGCCTTTTTCTCAGTGAGGATGTTGCCTGTAATCCATGGCTTCTGATTGGAATATGTACGTACGGTCACTGTGTGTGTCACTGTGGGGACAACGTTGTCGATGGCTTCATTAATAAGTGCAGTGACTGATGTGGTAAACTCCTCAATGCCATCAGATGATTCCCGGAACATTTCCACTCTGTGCTAGAGAAAACAGTGTGTGAGCATGTGTGTGTGGGTTGTTCCACGAAAACACTACCTTTTGCGTTTGATATTCTAAGTAGAAATTGTGCACCAATCCTTAATTAAATCTCTTATATTAAATGAAAGGGTGTCATTTGGGTATGGCAGTTGAGATGCTCATGTCTCCATCCTAAAAATGGGAGTCATTGTCCCAAAAGCGGGAAGGCAGGCGACGAGCTTAGGTCAAAACTAAGCCCATAGAAACACATTGGGTTTGGACAGATTTGGGCGAAAACTCTCGCTTCATCTCTTTTTTTCTGTGGAGAGCGCATCGATGCAGCTGTATGGAAAAGCGGGACTTTTTCTCAAAACATTGCAGACGTAATGATGGCTGTAGTAGATGGCTTTGCCTAGGTTACTGATATTTGACCCGACATGAAACTAGAGTTTTAATCCCGGTGCTGAGCTAATGCGTAGCAGGCAGCTAATTATTGTATGTTTGTAGAATGTTAAATCCCCTATTGACTGAGGTGAATGACGCTACAGCAAAAAGGTGATAATGGCTGGAGTCAATTTTGCTTGTTTTTGCTGTTCTCCAAATTGCATTTTAGAGGTTTTAAATTGTGTAGAAATGCAGTAAATGAACTGAAAAAAAATCATTCACTGTCACTGCCATTAGCTGAAATGACACCCCTGGTTAAATTAAGTGCCCTTTAATATGGACCACCTGGAGAATTCAATAAATCAGATTTTTTTATATGAATAACGGCTTGCTCAAGTCCGAATAAATGAAATGCCCTTTATTATAGACCACATGAAGAATTCAATAAATCAGATTTTTTATTTGAATAATGGCTTGCTCAAGTGCCAAAATTCAGCATTTTGACATGCCCCTCCATCAATACTGTATAGGGTTGCAAAGCGACCATGAATTTTCCAAAGTTTTGGTAATTAACAGAAAATCTATGGCAATCTATTGTAATTTTGATCATTTATACTTTAATAACCAACAACAAATTAACATATAGTATAGATTTTCTGTATCTGTGTCCATATTGTCCATGAGTTTCTAGTAAATAAAGTTAGACCATACGGTTCAAGAGAAAATGAATGAAAAGGCATCTAATCAACATTGGCATTATTTTCAATGAACCCTGCAACTCTTCCAACTATAGATTTTTTTCACAACTGCCAGTTTCACACCAAAACACTGACAACAAATACATAATTACATAGTAAATTAAATAAAAGTGTGTAAAAATATATAAAGGATATTTCATTCTGAAACCTTCATATTAAACACCAATGGTATTCACTAAGTTGATGGTTTATATTTAGGATGTTTTACAGCTTTTTCATTAAATTTATTAATTTATAATTATATTATTTAATTATTTAATATACAGTATTTTACATGTGATAAGGCCACACAGAGGGCCAGAGATAATTACAGACACCTGTGATAATCTGACGTACCCAAAAAGGGCCACTAGATGTCTTGTGATAGATTACATAAAATCCTTGAAAGATACAAAAACTCTGGTAGTTTACTGGTAAACCCTGTATCACTTCTAGGAAGATTTCAACCCACTTACTGTAATCCAAAAAAGTCTGCAACCCACTTACTGTAATCCAAAAATGTCTACAAGTTTCACCATCATTGTAAAGCCCTAGTAATTTTGTTGCTTTGACAGTCATTTATAAAGATTATTATTTATTTCATGTGATTAGTGATTCAATTACGTCTGTCTCTCATTTTAAGGACAACCCTGTTACGAGAAGTGAACTCTCGTTTTAATATGGTGAAACAATTATTTTTAAAATTCAAAATAAACATTTAACATCTAATAGTCAAACCATAGCGTAAAAGCAGCTGAGCTAGTTCTACTCTTTTTGGCCATTTTCTGGTGGAAAACTGAGCGGGTCGAACATAACACTTAAACCCTGTTACCCATAGATAGACAGGCTAAAAATGTTTTAGCGATGTCATTTTTTTGGTGAAGCTTGCATTCAAATTATTATTATTATTTTTAAAGTAATTTAGCAGACGCTCTTATCCAGAGTGACTTACAGTAGTGAGTGCATACATTTTCATATTTGTTCGTACTGGTCCCCCGTGGGAATTGAACCCACAACCAACTGAGCCACATGGGACCAATTGCCACTACCTGTTGCACACAACAAGCTTCCATTCCCCCTGTCCCCCTGTTCCATTACCCCTGTCACCCTGTCCTTCCATTCCTACATTCCCCCTGTCCTTCCATTCCCCCTGTCCCTGTCCCGAAGGGATTTATGTCTGGTTTAAGATGAAAACGCCAACCCTGCTACAGTCAACCGTGTTCATTTATTTCATTAGTCACTTAATGTAGTCATTTTTTGTTTTTTTATGGAGTTAAACATGTGCTCTTTATGACAGAAAGTTTAAATTAGGTGAGTTACCAAGTTACACTTCTCAAAAGGCAACGAATTGGTGGAATGACCCGCATATGAACAATTATATCCCTGGTTGCTATACAGCATGTTCTCTGCTCTGGCTATAGTTCTCTCCCAGGGAAGCAGGCTGCTCCTGACCTCAATCCCAGGACACCTCCCCTGGCTTGGGCACCCTTGTGGCCCCTTCCCCCTGAGGGAGACTGGAGGATAAATTAATGTGCCTATCTGTACAGGCCTGGAGGCTGAGGCTGGCCAAGGAAGAGCAGGGTCATGTCCTCCAACACATTTGTTAGGCCTTTACTCTCTAGGTGATGGGCTACTGGGCAAGATTCAGACAACTGGCTAATTCAGTGAGAGTGTGTATTACATTGACATTGTTATGAAAAATCAATGGAGGGAATTTGAGGCCAAAATTGTGAAGTGCACACACACACACACACACACACACACACACACACACACACACACACACACACACACACACACACACACACACACACACACACACACACACACACACACACACACACACACACACACACACACACACGTATAACTGAGCACAGCCCAAAACCACCACCACCAACCTAAACAAAGCTCAAGGTCAGCCTTGTCAGGCCCATTGGGCTGAAACTACACGGCGTGGCTCTCATTACCAGTAATAGAATCAGCACAGGGACATATAGGATGAGGTTACACCACCTAGCTCTGTTTGTCTGGCTCAATCTGGCCATAGACCCAATATAGCAGACCACACTGTGGCTGGATAAGCAGCTTGAATAGAAAACACAAGGAGATCGCTCTTTGGTGAGCATTAAATATCAAACCTACTGTAATTAGAAAATAAAGCATTTAACTCAATAAGGCTGTAACTGATTCTGATTGTATGTATGTGAGGTTGGTTCATGGACACTAGGTGATAAAATCTCTGTTGGTCTGTTGGAACAGGCGTGTTTGTCAATCAGACAGTGTTGTAACCCCCACTGATGAAAACCAGGTGTGGATTGTTCTGACTAATGGTCTCCTGTGTCTCTGTGATCAAGAGCCTGTCATATCTGAGAGCCCTGTAATGAAGGCCAGACACAGCAGGGGATCTGGACCCCCTCAACAGAACTCCAGACAATTCCTCTCAATGAGGGGTGAGGACCCCTAACCTTGTACCCCTCTGATCTCATCTCCTCAGCGCCCCAACATTACACTGACTGCTCAACCTATGACCCTCAGCTTGAAGAAGTCCCTAACCTACAGTAGTCATAATATGGACAGTAGTCCATGGTTCTCTCTCCTAGAGTCAACTACCTAGCACCTAGTCCTCTGCAACCTTCCTCTGCACCATGCCTCTAACCTTCCTTATGCCCATTACGATAAATCACTGTGATCCTATTTCTGTCCCCGTCCCCCATCCCCTCAACTGTGTTGTTCCCCCTAGATTTTCTAACTTTTCTTGCCCAGGGACCCCCACCCAGGAAAACTGGTGACCCAGGGACCCCATCATATGTTAGCAAAAAATTATGTCTGTGTTGTCTTATCAGGTGAATGATAAAGGCAGGTAGAAGTAATCCATTTTAAAATGAACAGATTTGGTAGACAGTTTTATTATTTTGACTGTGCCCTGAATGTCGTTTTTTTTTATCCATTCTCCCTGACTGTCTAGCTCTCAAAGATGGTATTATTTTAAAATACTGTATATACAGTATAGTTCAATATATTTTCTGCATGCTTTCTATGTGGTTTTTGTCGTTTAAGTTGACACAAACTGTTTTTCCATCCCGAAAATTACCATTAATTTTGGCAATGAAGCCATTTATCTACTTCCCCAGAATCAAATGAACAGGAACAGCTAGCATGCTAACTGTTCCTGTAGACTTCCAGTCATTGTCCTAACGCCAGTTAGCATTGTCTCGTGAAACTACCTCACTTACTTCATACTGGACGCAGAGACATACGAAATCCACGATGGTATTCTAATGTAGCTAGCCATATTCATAAAATAATGATTTTTCATATCCTCAAAATAAATTAAGTAATACAAAACATCGTGGACCCCTGCCGTAGAGTTCTGCATCGGATCTGATACCCACGGTTCCATGCAGTTGAGCGAGCTGCAAAAACATCAGCTGGTAGGTGGAATGTAAACATTATTTGAAAGAGGGTCTAATCGCGTTTCAGAACAATTACATTGCAGGTCGTAAACATTTTAAATCAAGATAATAAACTTTTAAAAAACCCAGAGGCTTTTTGTGTGGCGAATTCCATTCTGTGAGTGGCGACACAGACATAGGCTACCAGACACGCATGCATTGAGAGTGTGTGGGGAACCGTCCCTTAGTTGTGTGGTTTAAATGCGTTCATTTGTCCACACGCAAACCTTATATTCCCTCTCCCACGTGAGAATACGACACGTTGCCAAGTTTACTTTCCCTTGATAGACTAAATAAAAAGAAAGGTTATGGTAAGGGAATAGGCTACATCACCATGGTGAAAACAGGTGGTGCGCAAGTGAAATCCACAGTTTGGAAGGACAACGCGGTAGATGAATACACAGCCTGCACAAAGTACAAGCATATAGTGCTATTTGTTTTTGATAATTCAGTGAAATATCAGTTCATTATTACATTATTTCAGGCTTTAGTTCGTTTGACCATACGCAGGCCATATAAAGTGTAAACCGGTGCGGCTGGTAAAAGTTTGAGTAGCCTACTAAATAAATGTAAGCGTATTATAGCAACCTATATTTGATTCTGGGAATGGTTTATTTAAGCTTTAATTAGGCCTAAACAATAATGAATGTAAAGGTGTTGTTTTGTTATGTCGGCAATAGGCTCTCATTGAGTAAGATGGCTAATTATAAGGCTATTTTTCTCAAAGCGATTTGAGTGACGCATCGCATTGTGAAAATACAAATATATTGTTCTTACTTCATGGCATGGTTTCCTTTTATTCAAATGTTGAATAGACGTGCAAGAAAAATATGTCCTGATTTCTGGTATCGGGTGGGGCTCGGAATTGATGTGGCCGATATTGGGCCGGTGCAGACCCCAAAAAAACTGACCCTTGTAGGACTTTAGTTCTCCCTCCTTCTCCCCCTCAGCGTCTCCAGGCTCAGACACTCCCCATCACAACTCAGGCCCTAGTTCTGTCTTTCCCATTACTCCTGCCCCCCGCTGACGTCTCCGTGTGTGTGTGTCTGTGTGTGTGTGTGTGTCATTACTCCTTGCCTCGCCTGACGGTTCTGGGTTAAACAATGTTATTATTAAAGTCTTTCCAGAGGAGCTTCCTGCCTCTGCTCTGTGACACCCTTACCAACGATAAATCAACTGCCTGAGCCCTGTAAATCACACTGTGTGTGTGTGTGTGTGTGTGCGCGTGCGTGCGTGCATATATGTGTGTTCACTGCAGCTGCGTGCTCAGACACCCAGATGAAGGCGATAGTGCAGCTGTCTCCAGTCTCCACTAGCTGTGACCCTGAGAAGGTAGAGATGTGACTTCTACAGGGTCTTTTAAAATAACACAGAGGAACGGACAAGCCATAAATGTCAGATAAGTAAAACCATAACTGCCTCTTCGCTCTCCTATAATGGATTCCAGGGTTTATATGGATTTTATGTCTGTTTCAGTGGGGGGAAACGAGTCTGGGGTTATTTTAACTGCCAATTTTAAACATCTCTGTCAAACAAGGGAGAACGGAGACAGAATTCAGAAGTGGCTGATCTAACTAACATACACATTCTTCTGGCATGTCATACATCTCCTTCTCATTGCCTTTTGCAGATGTGAGCTTAGAAAAGTGTAGGAGACAGACTTATCAACTAGTGGAAACTGGCATATTGGGCCTGTGTACCAGTGATGGTTGGCTCAGTTATTGTTTGTGATTGTGTTGACACCCCCTGCTGGCCTAATGACTTCACTACTGCATACTGAACATGTTCATGACAAGCAGCTCCTCTCACTCTCTCTCTCAGCCAGGCATCTATGTAGCCAATACTGGACTAAGTCAGAGACCCCTTATCTTCTAAGGCTGGGAATAGCCAGGGACCTCGTGATACGATATTATCATGATACTTAGGTGCCGATACAATATGTGTTGTGATTGTCACGATTCTAAATGTATCGCGATTCGATACTGCGATTTTATTGGGATTTGCTGTTCCAAACATATTGCTCACCATATGTCTGCTGCAGAGAGACAAGCGAGAGCATGAGAAAAATGAGTTTTGATCAGTCATGGAAATAAAAGTGCTGAAAACATGTTGGCTCACTATTTCAAAAGAAGACGGAGAACAAGCTACAGGATAAAAACGTCAAACTATACTTGGGAGTCAAAGTATCGATGTAATATTGTCTAAAATAATATTGTGATATGTAAATGTATCAATTTGTTCCCAATCACTATTATTTACCCCACTCCCGCTGTGATCGTCAGCTACACATCCACACGTAAATGCATTGACACAAACACTGAAAACTGTCCAACTACCTTGAATTTTAACTATAATACACAAAGCACTATTATTGTTGGATTCAGCTGTGACTAACAGGCCTCTAAGAGGAATAGACAGAGAGATATAGTGCAGTTGTCGAAGACCCACAAAAGAGCTATGGTGGTGCCCCCGGCACAACAATGCAGCTTAGCAGTGCTGCGAGGGAAAACCACCGGGATCAATAGACGATTCTAATTAGCCTACATTGGCAGGAGCGCCGCGGGATTAAACACAGGATGACGATTGGATTTCCTGCACTATCGGCGCTTCAAACTAAGTTGGTTCACAGAGTAATTGCAACAATGGCTAAAGGTCAAGACAAACAAAAGGCTGAGACTATGCAGTGTGGAGGAGATAGTGGTGGTGGTGAGGGAGGATGGACAATGACCATAATGATTATTATTATGTACATCACCACCATGATCATCTGCATTAAATGTCCTCACAAAAGTGACAGTAAAAGAGTACAGCAGTGGAAAGAGTGATATGTGTTTCAATTCATTGATAGACCATCAGAGAAGAACAAGAGAAGAGGGAAGGTTGTTTATTTTTTTTTTCATTTCCTAAAGTCTTGAACCCAGCATTGCAACAGTCGTGATACAATGGAACACTGGCATGCACTAACCCTGCAGCTCCAGAAAAGAACACCTCCGCAAAGCACAGACACTACAGCCCTCTACAACGGATCCTGTGTGTGTGTGTGTGTGTGTGTGTGTGTGTGTGTGAATGTATTTTACCAAATTTTGTGATAATGCTTGAAACAACTTAATAAACCTCATATAAAAAGCACTTCAAATCCCTGCACATCTGCACACACAACCACACCACCACTGGAAACCTTGGAGGGAGACATGCTCTGCCTTGGGAAGGTAAGTTGACCTCACGAGGCACCACATGAAAAGAAACCAACACCATTATAAAGATTTCCTTCCACTGTTCATCTCAATATCAAATATTTTCTGGAAAACAATTAAGTACCTTACTGTGATTGTTTTAAATTAAAATGGTAAAAAAGAACCAAAAATAGCTTCTTAGTAAAGAGCAATTTCTCAAGCAAAAATGTTGCTAGGATTGTCTGGGAGTGGTCTGAGTGGGGAGGGGGAAACTGAAAACTAGCTGTTATTTGCGAGAGGTTTGGAATTCTTATTGGTCTATTATCTAATTTACCACCTGGTGATGTCACCAGGAAAGTCAAAACTCAGGCGGCACAATTTTCACAATTAGAAAGTCCGGAGGGGGGCACAGGGGGAGCAGATAGCTGCCTAGTGGTGGCTATTCAGCAGCCTGATGGTCTGCTGGTGGAAGCTATTGGTCATCTGTACACTTCCCACATCTGAGAGATGGAAGCGGGGAGAACAGGCCGTGGCTCAAGTGGCTGAGGTCCTTGATTATTATTCCAACCTCATATAGTGTGGAAATATATATAAAACACAGGGGGGAAAAGTTTGACTGGTACTGGGCCTTTAAAGTGGGGAGCAGCTCCTATGCTTGCCTTCCGCTCTGCCCAGTGAAAGGCATAGTGAAACACTCATTAAAGACCTTACCTTTAATTATGCTCTGGCTTTGCAGTACATCCCTTGAAATGAGCACAGAGTAAGAACTTTGTGAGAAGCCGGGTCTGCATGGGGCTTTGGACACGAGGTCTCCATTAGTCCCCTGTGTGAAGAAAGAGTATACATTGTGAGACATCTATAAACATTGATTCGGCTGCTTCTCTGTGGCCCTGAAAGCTGAGAGATAGAGAGATGACCATGGCTCCCATCAAACCACTGGCTTGTGAATGTGTTCCATCTGCTCCCTGGCATTCAGGTTAAATTAATACACAGTTGGTATGTGAGTGAATATCAAGACAACATTAGCATCTTCAAATAATCAGGAGAGGGCGAGGGCATGTTTGGACTCACATTCTCTCCATTGTTCATTCAAGGAAGTGTTGCGCTCCTATGCTGTCGCCATTTAGAAAAGGAGACTGGAAACGGGAGATCTGCATTATCTGAACTAATGTCATTTTTCACTGCTAACTGTGAATCCTGACACTCAACCTGCCAGAGGGCACAGGGAATTTAATGAGGGCTCATTGTGTAGGATAAATTATGGCGCATCCACACACACATACACAGACGACACACACACGGGACAGTTTTTGTTATTCTTGATGTGTGTGCGCGCACACTTAATCTACACTTCAGGGTCCTTCCATGTCATTTCACCCTGTAATCAGTCTATTGACAATGTATGACAGCAACCCATGCTTTGGTTTTGTTTATCTGGCCACTGATTCAAATGCTAACATTTTAGCATTTGTGGCACAAATCCAATGCAAGTCAATGGTAGTAAACAATTGTGATATTTTAGGATGATTTGAAAATGAAGCATGAAATGCTAAATATAGGTACCATTGAAATGCATTGGTTTTGTGCCACAAATGCTAAAAAGCATTTGAAACAGTGGCCAACAAAACCAAAGCATGGGTTGCTGTCATACATTGTCAATCGACTGATTACAGGGTAAGGAAACCAATGTAATTTTGTAATTTGGGTGAACTATCCCTTTAACATTGAGGAGGGGGATTCTTGAAACTTGTTTCACTTAATAGCAGGAACAGCACCATCCAGTGGTCAGAACCTGGTAATATCAGGATCTAGGATGGGACATAAACCTAACAACTTCAATGACTAATTTCTCTGAACAGAGGAAACAAAACATCACCAAATTCGCTGGAAATACATTACATAGGATGAAGAAACAATACTCTGAGCCACAGCTCCATAATACTTGTCAGACATAGAGAACTGATACTATATACTTGGGATATAGTATAGTGGGATTGGCATGGGGTGTGGAGGGTCCATGGGTGGCTTTTGAGAATTAATTAATAGGCTTGGCTAGTAGTATTACAGAGAACAAACAAAAACTGCATTTTTTTAAAGACAAATCTGAGGGGGCACGTGCCCATGTGCCATCTAAGTGCATGAGGCCTCTGTCCACTCATCTGTCACTCCTGTGGTAATGACGATGATAATTCAAGCGTACCATGGAAATACCCATGCATCTATCGTTTTCCAACAGTGCGGAAACCAGGCAACCCTCGATCACCCCGCCAGGCACAGGCAGACTGCAAGCCAGGCAAACTGCATAAGGGGAAGACACAACCAGTATCCTCCCGAGTCCTACTATACTGTATGCTGGCAACACCAAGCGAGTTGGGACATCAAGAAAACGGTCCCTGATTTCCCTCTTACTGGATTGCGGAGAATGCAATCAGTTATTGAGTTATAGGACATTTAACATTGGGCCTTTTTATACTTTTAGGATACATTTGGAGATGGAAATGACACAAGTAAAATATTTGTTTCATTGGAGTTGGTCCACAATGCATTAAACAAAAGCTACATGGTCATACTATAATAGCCTTCTGCAATCTGCCGAGTAGCTACTACAGTTGCGTTGCAGCGTGGCATTTTGACTGTCAAGATAGCCTATTAAATTGAGGAAATAAAATATTGCATTTTTCACCATTGAATATACAGGAAATTAAAAAGAGATGCAATAATAGCCTATGTAAGGCTATCCATCAAGATTCGCACTACCTCTAGAGCTGCGCGCGGCATCAATTCAGTCAGAATGTGATGGAGGGGTAAAGCGCTAAGAATATTCATAAATCATTTCCTCTAGCATACGCTATGAACTAATATACATTATAGGCTAATTTGTGATGAGAAAATTGAAGACAATTCGCATTAAAAAGTATGGTAAGTCTTGTTCGGGAATAAAGATGTAATATGAAGGCTGACGTTGCGCTTCGAGAAGAAATCACTTGTGTTGGAGAACAAAGTAGCCTAAAGTCGAAATAGAATCAACACTAACAAGTTCAGGATCAACCCAAAACATTGCCACTGATGCTGTGCTCTCTGAGACACAGTCCGCAGCATAGGAGCGCTACACTTCCGTAATGTTACAGTAAAATTGAAAATCTCACCCAAAACGTGGCTAGTTGTAAGGCTGCTGTCAGCAAGAGAACGAAGGCAGTTTTCATCGTTGCAAGCGAGCAGAGGCTGCTTGAGCTGGAAAAGGCGACACAAACTCGTATTTCTTCTCTGGTAAGTGTATAATTTCCCCGCGCCGTGTGATAGCTGGTATGTCCACCCTATGCTCTGCACTTGCAATGGTAAGCTCTTCAGAAGTAGAAAGCCCGTCCCGACTTCCCTCGCTCTCTCATCTGCAGGTGAAAAGCGTTGCTCAGCTCCGCAGCACCAAAGCGCAAGGCAGCGAAGCCAGCGTCACTCCAACCCCTCCTATCGCCTGTCGCCGGAGAATCCCACTTAAAGACACACATTGGAGTGGTGGTTAAAGCGAGCTAGCTGATTCCTCGGCTATTGCCCGTAATAATGTAATATTGCAGGTTTGTGTGTGGGTGGGTGTCATTTAGTGGCGACCCCTCATTCAGGGCAGGTGGGGTTTGAGCCCTACCTGTTTAGGTAAAATAATTTGCCTGTTTTGCATGTTATTTTGCAATTAATACTTGTCACATATCAGTTTGCAAACAATGTAAAAACATTGAGTTAATAAAGCTGCACACAAATATGGTATCTTTTTTTGCTTTTTTGAGTAAGTCAGCTCCAAAATGTAGTTGTTTCAGCCTAGCTCGGTGCTTTCTGTGGTGGAGGGCAGCCAGCTGGAAAATACAGAGCATAGGCTTTGGTAATCTTCTCTAGTTGTTCCGTGATTGGTTCAGTGTTCTGTCACTCATGGGGACACTATGTCACTGCAGAATCTACAGGGAGAGCTAGGTAGTTCAAGCCCCCTTGGGTGCTGCCATCGATTTACATTAGAAGTGCCCATCCATGAAGGCTCAACGTCATAGGCGACAGATACAATTACGTCGAATCAGGTTATATCTACCATAGCTTTGATTGGACTGATCATGTCAACATTCAGCAATTAGCTGCTACGCACTAGCTTAGCTCCGGGATCAAACGCTCTAGTTTAGTTTCTTGTCAAGTCAAACAGCAGTTACCTAGCCATCCACAGCCATCTTCCACCTCTGCACTGTTTCTAGTGATGTTACTTTTGATACCGGGGCTCCAAGGCATGTGTCAAAATTGATAATTAGCTAACTTAGAAGCAGTGAGCTGATGCGTGTATCACTTTATCAGAAATACATTGTCAATGACGTCCGAAGCTTCATTTGATCACATGCTTTTTCAAACCGTGTGTTGCAAAATGCGAGTTCCCACAGATGTTGCAGTGGTTTCGGTGCTTTCTTCAATTCCAAGCTGCTTTCAAACACAGGCCTCTACCTCTCACTGTCCTTACAAATATATTTAGGTTTTTGTACAAAAGGTTTTTCCTGACCGGTAATTTAGCAGGTAGAGCAGGGAACTATGGAACATTCAGGGACTGAAGGGTATGAATTCAAATCCTGTTGAAGATACACTATTTTAAAAATAGTTTTATGTGAAACCAAACTTCCTGCCCTGTAGTTCAAATCATTTGTTTCATTTAGTATAGTATAAGCATCTGTCTTAGGCATCCTAAATAATGCCATAGATTCAGTTTTTGAAAAATAGTGAACTTGAAGACGAAAAAGGGAAGCATGATGTAAGATGCAAACCTATTCCATCTGATTATAGGCTACTAAAGCCAACCACTTACCACAGTTTTGATGAAAATATATTTTCATTTTCGTCATTTAGCAGGCACCCTTATCCAGAGCGACTTACATACAGTTTCATACTAGTCCCCCATGGGAATCAAACCCACAACCCTGGCATTGCAAGCACCACACTCTACCGACTGAGCTACACAGGACTACTCTCTATTCCTCTTTTTGTCTCACTTTCTCTTTCTATCTCTCTCTCTCTTACAAAAATCACACGCTGCTACTTATTGCTGACCAGCATCTCAGAGTAATTAACAATTTTTCGGCACAATTTGGTGAAGCATCGGTTACCGATCACTAGCTTCATCGATGCACTCTTCATAGCTGTCAGCATGGTCTTAAAGCCAGCCCTCTCATACCGCTACACCATACTCTGCAGTACCCAATTGATACCCCTGGTGTGTGTGTGTGTGTGTGTGTGTGTGTGTGTGTGTGTGTGTGTGTGTGTGTGTGTGTGTGTGTGTGTGTGTGGTAATAAATAGGTAATTACGGTTATACTCTAAAACATTATAACTCTAAACCATCACAGCCAACCATATAGCCTAACGTTACATTAAAATGGTACAGATATATCATATAAATGTGTGTGTCCACTACTGGCCGTGTGTATTGGTGTACTCAACTTCCTCCCAAGGTGGCATTTACTGTATCATAAAACACCTTAACTTCACCACTCAGGTCTGTGGGCCACTAACGACCCTGACATTGAGCTCTCTCTGATTGACAGGTCACTCTCCATATCTGAAAGGTGAAGGGCTGTGAGCCAATTGGTTAATCCCATCAAAAGCAGAATGAGTGTATTTCCCTCCCTCTGATACGCAGGCTTTTTACCACCTCTCCCTCTCATCTAAATCCCCTGCACTGGGGATGAGCTATGTCTATGACACTGATATCACTGGGCCCTTTTACTATCTGCTGCTGGTGTGATGTGGATGGGATTGTGTCCTGTTAAATGTCCTGATTGACAGGCTTGGTTGTTAAGATCTGTTGTCTGCTGTCAAGCCAGTGTTAGCCCACTGAGCTAAAGCCTATGTATTAGTTGGGGGAGCTAACGCAATTCTTCAGATCTCAGGCACACTCTCAAAGATGGAGATGCCACACATATCGAGTTCTGTCAGGAAAAGCCAGCCACTGACATCCAGCAGATCCAATTTTTTCCTCACAAACATCCCTTACCTGCCAAACTACCTATTGTAATGCTCAAGGGGTAGTTCACTATGTCATCTTATACTATTCAAAGCACTTCAGTAATACCCTGGTAAAAATAGAGACATCCTTAATGGCAGAATGAGAGAGTAGTGGAGGCATTGCTTTCAGTCCTCAGTAAGCACTTTCTCAGGGGTTGAGTCGCCCCAGCTTTACTCATAGTAATGATGCTTTCATTACCCGGTCCGCCATTGGGATGCTAGACTATGTCTTTCTCACACACACACGCACGCACGCACACGCACACACACACACTCTCTCACTCTCACAAAATTATCTTAGCTCCTTCTTGCTCCATTGACATTTACCCTCCACAGTGGTATATGTCAATGGGTGGTGAGTAAAGAGAGCAAACAAGTCAACACAGTGACACTTCCATGGAAAAGCGAATACCGTCAGAGGAGAAGGAAGAATCAGGATATGATCCCATCCATTTCTCCTCTGTTTCCTGGCCCCAAAGTTTGCTCATTTGGCTCAGTATCCTGTGTCCCTGCCTGGGACTGACCCAGGGCTTGCTCAGACCCGATCATGGATTCAGAGACTAGTGGACAGCTCTGGAACAAACCCAGGGAGAGAGCAGGGAAATTCCAGGCATGGGGCAACAGGGTATGCCATTGTTCGATTTCCAACTTTTGATGGAAATAGAGTAGAAACAAATCCATCTGGATAACCTTAGCATCAAAGACATAGCACCCAATCATGCTGAGACAATACAAAACCTGACTTCATGGAGTTAAGAGAATATTGTGGAGTCCAGAAAGCATTGAAATGTCTACATGGGAGGTAAATGTGGGTTGGTAGGAGAATTACATAATATTTTCCTTAGCATAACCACACATAACCACAATACACAAAAATGAACCAGCAAACACACATACTAAGAGACAGACATGCAGTCAATATGATATTAGCCTTCCTTTATTCTTCTCAGCACGGCCAACCTGTCAATCACACTCCTAGCTCCTCTCCCCAGTCAGCCATGTCTGTTAGGATAGGGGTCCTGTCTATCTACCTAGCCATACAATATCCCATTGGCTGTGTCCCAATCGAAAAGGATGCTGCCTTTTGAGGCAGGACGTCAAAATTGTCAAGTCCCAATAACAAGGTACCTTAAAATGCTGGCTTCTGAGGTGCCTTAATTTGGGCTATCACATAACACCTTGCGGTGCAGCAAAAACTATATATTTTTTCAGAATAATAAGGAATAACTTTGCAAATTGCACAGTATGTGTAATGTTTATTTATTCACCAAATTATGTTAAAATGTATAACAAATTACTTTCATATGCATTTTGAATTCAAATGTTGAAGAACGGGTGATCATTAGTTCGACATGAGCTAAACTAGCTAGCTAGGGATGTTTGTCGGAGTCGGACGCAATAGCTAGCTAGCAGGCGAACTCATCCTGCTTATCAGCTGAGATAAACAATTAACGTTAAACTAACTAATCGTAGATATGTCAGTTGTGAAGACTGTCGGACGCAATAGCTAGCTAGCAGGCGAACTCATCCTGCTTATCAGCTGAGATAAACAACTAACGTTAAACTAACTAATCGTAGATATGTCAGTTGTGAAGACCCGGATAGTTTTTAAATCATGAATTGGTGAATTTGCTAGCCAGCTAGTTTTTTTTCTCCATTTATTTTAATGGACTAGATAACCTAACGTAGCAGGCGTAAAAGGAAACACCTGAGTTCCCACATCCGGTTTTCAGTAGTAATGTGCAGTTTACGAACTATTCATTATCTTTGAACAACTCTTTTTATTGACTCGAGGGTCAAGATTAGTTTTTCTGAGTGACTTGTTCATTTTAGTCATTCGTTTGACCTGCTAGTGCTGGCTGCAATGAGTCCTACAGCAGGATTAATACACGGTCCTCTGGCTCAGCGGCTACAGAGACGTGCTCCGACCCCCAACTGTCTGTCATATGTGCGCAGTAAAATAGATCATGAGCATAGAGGATACATTTCTTTTGAACTGAAAATTGATCACATGGTACAAGAATGACAGCAATTAATTGATTATTGAATGTTATGATGAACACAGTTTTGTAGAACCAAAACATACACAGCCTCTGCTTAACAAACTCAAACTAAAGAATGAATGGTTTGGGGGGCTGCAGTTCGTGAACGGCTGTGCTTATCACCTTCACGCAGTCAAGCAATGCATTCCGCCAAGAGTTGTTAACAATCTAGTCTGGTAGCGGCTACAGCTAGACCTAGTTTCAAATGTATCAAGAAATAATCTTATTTGTATGCCTAACAACAAACAAATGTACTGTACTCTTAAGGATCGGACCCTTTAAAAAAAAAGAAAAAAGATCTAAAATGACAACTAACTGAGATTTGGGTATCCCACCCACTTGTCTCTGCTTGTTCTAGGTTGAAGGACATCCCACCCTGACACCCAGACAGAGACTGTATATAGAACTAGGGAACCTCCCAACCACCAGGATAATCTCCATATCACAGGATTGTATTAAGGAGTGTGCAACATCATAATGTGAGATAGAAATAGATTGTTTATCATGCAGGTTTGTCAGGTCATTGTAACTTATGAAGCTTATTCTAAAATACAGACATGATTTCTGTCCCATGGGATTTCACTGTGTGTAAGTTTTCAATTTAGACAACAATTAGTTGAATGAGGTGTCATTGAAGGGCTGGAACAAAAACCTGTAAACTCCTGTACTGTGTATAAAAAAAAACTGTCATGATACATTTGCACTTATGTACTGAACAGGCTTATGAATGTTGGAGTTAATCACCTTGAGATTGGACTGTGTTTTAAGGATTCATGCACAGATACAGAAAAACCAATACATATATTTATTTTAACATTTATTCAAAATAACAAGTGTTGATGTCTCCACATGTTTCTGGTTTTGAGGCTTGGGCATCTGGTAACAGCAGTTTATCTGTCTAAAGCTTACGGTATGCTTCCCAGTCGAAACAGAAGTTTTTCTTTGTTTTGGACTTCTGCAGGTTTTTTGTTTGTGCACACAACATTTTCTCTTCAGGCAAGTTTTAAGTTCGGTAGTCTGAAGACTACGCCTCTTCATCTGTGATTGGTCAACAGTAATACTCCTAGTAGAAGTGGAAACATTAAGTGTTTGTTGTCATTCAACGAGAGATAATTAGTTTTAATGCACATTTTTCCACTTAAGAAATACTGCACCAAACATCTTAGATACAGTGACTTCCGAAAGTAGTCATACCCCTACTTATTCCACATTTTGTTACGTTACAGCCTGAATTCAAAATTGAATAAATTGTTTATTTTCTCACCCATCAATACAAAATACCCCATAATGACAAAGTGAAAACATGTTTTTAGACATTTTTTCAAATGTATTGATAATTAAATACAGAAATATCTCATTTACATAAGTATTCACACCCCTGAGTCAATACATGATAGAATCACCTTTGGCATCGATTAGAGCCGTGAGTCTTTCTAGGAAAGTCTCTAAGAGCTTTGCACACCTGGATTGTACAATATTTGCATTATTCTTTAAAAAATTCTTCAAGCTCTGTGAAGTTGGTCATTGACCATTGCTAGACAGCCATTTTCATGTCTTGCCATAGATTTTCAAGCTAATTTAAGTTAAAACGGTAACTAGGCCACTCAGGAACATTCAATGTCACCTTGGTAAGTAACTCCAGTGTATATGTTTGAGGTAATGTCCTGCTGAAAGGTAAATTTGTGCATGTGCAGGCCATCAAATCCAAAGCATGCCTTCGATATTAAGCTGTTTTTGACAAAAATTAAAATGTGTCAGTTTTTAGAGTAATAATATGTTCAACTACTTAAGATATTGTCATGAATCTAGGTTGTGCCTTTAGATTTTGAGAAAATTAGGAACTAAAGTCTGTTTGGTCTGCTTCACAAGCGTTCCTGGAAGTCTTGCGATGTTACACCTCTGTGTTTAGAAACTTTGTGGGTTTATTTTAGTGTCTTATTTTAAACAGGATACATGTTATTATTCTGTACAGGCTTCCTTCTTTTCACTCTGTCAATGTCAATTGTTACTCCTGAACTTTTTTAGGCTTGCCATAACAAGGGGCTAAATACTTATTGACTCAAGACATTTCAGCTTTTTATTTTTTATTAATAAAAAAAAAAAAAAATCTAAAAACATAATTCCATTTTGGCATTATGGGGTATTGTGTGGAGGCCAGTGACACAAAATCTGGAAAAGGTCAAGGTGTGAATACTTTCTGTAGGTACTGTAGATATTAAATTGCGCAACTAAGACCTCTTCTGCAAAATTAATGACAGATTTCTTGATACATTTTAGATGAATTCAGACAATTTTGAGGAAGTGTTATGGCTATGTTCTTGCTTTGGTGGCTAAAGAGGGACAAACAACACTAAGGTCTTTAGGGAGTATGCCAGTATAAATTGTCGATTCGTCTAGCCGAGTTCTGCTAGGAGCAAACCGGACACCGTAATCCCCTGCAAGCAGAGAAAATGTCATTGATTATATTTCAATGTATAACGAGACAAGGCGAGACCCAGATGCAGACACAGGAGGCAGATGGTTAGAGCTCCGATAATTATTTTAAAGGGAATAGGCAAAGGGCAGGTCAGGGACAGGAAATAGTTCATCAACCAGATCAGAGTCCGAGCAGTACAGTGGAACAGGCAGTCTCGTGGTCAGGACAGGCAAAGGTTCAATCACCAGGGTTAAATCCAAGACGGTACAAGACGGCAGGCAGGCTCGAGGTCCAGACAGGCAGAATGATCAGACAGGGGGGCTCGGTGTCAGGGCAGGCAAAGGGTCAGAACCGGGAAGACTAGAACGACAGAGACTAGGAACGAAAAGGAGTAAAACACGCTGGTTGACTTGGCATGACAAGACAAACTGGCACAGAGAGACAGAAGACACAGGAATAAATACACGGGATGATGAGCGACACCTGGAGGGGGTGGAGACAAGCACAAGGAGAGGTGAAACATATCAGGGTGTGACACAATGCTGTATTCATTTCATTTAGTATATGTTCCTTTTTTATATGCATTGATATAATTATATTGGGAATCATTTATCACATGCCAGTGTTTGTTTTGTATCCAATGCATTTAGCTTACATTAGGATGAAGTAGCCTAGGCCTTCTTATCTAGTTAGACTGTTAGACTAGTTACAGTGGCAAGAAAAAGTATGTGAACCCTTTGGAATTACCTGGATTTCTGCATAAATTTGATCAGCTTAAACTAATAACACACAATCAATTATATGTTTCCATGTCTTTATTGAACACACCGTGTAAACATTCACAGTGCATGGTAGGAAAAGTATGTTAACCCTTGGATTTAATAAATGGTTGAACCTCCTTTGGCATCAATAACCTTAAACAAACTTTTTCTGTAGTTGTGGATCAGACCTGCACAATGGTCAGGAGGAATTTTGGACCATTCCTCTTTACAAAACTGTTTCAGTACATCAATATTCTTGGGATGTCTGGTGTGAATTGCTCTCGAGGTCATGCAACAGCATCTCAATCGGGTTGAGGTCAGGACTCTGACTGGGCCACTCTAGAAGGCGTAAATTCTTCTGTTGAAACCATTCTGTTGTTGATTAACTTCTGTGTTTTGAGTCTCTGTCCCGTTGCTTGACCCAACTTCTGTTGAGCTTCCATTGGCAGACAGATAGCCTTACATTCTCATGCAAAATGTCTTGTTAAACTTGGGAATTCATTTTTCCGTAGATGATAGCAAGCTGTCCAGGCACTGAGGCAGCAAAGCAGCCCCAAACCATGATTTAAAGTTGGGATAAGGTTTTGATATTGGTGTGCTGTGCCTTTTTTTCTACACACATAGTGTTGTGTGTTCCTTCCAAACAACTCAACTTTAGTTTAATCTGTCCACAGAATATTTTGCCAGTAGCGCTGTGGAACATCCAGGTGCTCTTTTGCGAACTTCAGATGTGCAGCAATATTTTTTAGGACAGCAGTGGCTTCTTACGTGGTGTCCTCCCATGAACACCATTCTTGTTAATGTTATACGTATCATAGACTCGTCAACAGAGATGTTAGCCTGTCCTCCAGCACTCTAGTCATGCCCATAGGAGGATCTGGCATGGAGCAGACACTCCTAGTCACCAATCACACCCACATAGATAGAGCACATCAATAATTCACTAATTCAGGGGAGGGTGTTTTTCCCTTACGTTACAATCTAACACACACACTTGCACGCATTCATGCACACATGCGTGCCACACACAGACACACAGGCGCGCACACACACACACTCACACACACACATCCAAAAAGCTATTTGATTGCTTTTGCTATTTTATTACACTTTAAAGTTTTTGTGGAATCCTTTTTCCAGACATTAATAATTTTGGGATTCTAAGACTTTACTCTAGCTGTTTTCCAAGTGTGATGCAGTATGTGGGATATTCTGCCATTCAGCGACGGATGGTGAGTAAATTATTCCATTCAATTATTGGATACTTTTCCAAATAAAAATTCCATCTGGGTGCTTAAAATAGATTAGTTTAAAGCCATACTAAATGAATAAACCATTCCCGGTGAACAAGTCCCTGTCCCCCTTTAAAAAAGGCAGACCTATGAAGTGTGTTACAGAGCTGGGAACATTGACGTACCTGACAGGACTCCCACCATGGAGAGAGGGGGTAGGATCACCTGTTTAACCCCACCCACCACCATCCTCCCTGACCAAATGGTTTCTTCATATGCCAGCCTTACAGCATGAGAACAGACACAGGGCAGTGTACTGTGCCCATGGCTTAGCTCATACCAGGGTAACTTGTGAGGTACTGGTACACGCTAAAAAAATGAGGGTTCCTCAAGAGTTCTTTGGGAAGGGTGAGGGTTCTATGTGAAACCGTACTGACCCAAATAACCATTTGGTTAAAAAGTAACCACTTTAAAAAAGTGTTATTTAATCTTTTAGTGATCATTCGAATGTAGGTGTGATGGCTAATTAGAATATTTGGGGGCGTGGTTTGTGCATAGCTCTTTTTGTGCATCTGTGAGTGAGAGTGTAATTACACTTGTGCTATGCTATTACATGTTATATGTGACTATGGCCAGTGAGGTGTATTGTGAAAGACTCACATATGGCCTTCTGTCAATTGAAAATATTTGACTAGGTCAGTAGTTCTCAATTCTCTCTTCAGGGACGCCCAGCTGTTCCAGAGCTAGCACACCTGATTCAACTTGTTCATAAACACAATAATAATATGGGTATTAAACCAGAATAAAAAAAACCTGTATGATTTATGATTCTTTATATAAGCTTAGGAAATAGTTCTTTATAGCACAAATCCTCACACATAGAGGTAGACCTACAAAACAGCAAAGTATTTCTCATACTGTTGACACACTCGCTCCAGAAGCACAAACCCAGGAACATATGGCTGCATCACATTCAGCAGACACTGTACTGTAGGGGCTACCACACACATACACGCTGTGCCTGCGCCAACACTCTGGTTTTTTCATTCTATAGCTTGTTCTCCATCTTCTTTTTAAATAGTGAGCCAACATATTTTCTAGCACTACAGGTATTTCAATGACTGACCTTTGTTTGTATTATTAGACAGACAGACAGACAGACAGACAGACAGACAGACAGACAGACAGACAGACAGACAGACAGACAGACAGACAGACAGACAGACAGACAGACAGCTTCCTTGAAGCCCCTCTGGAATTACAAAGAGCTCAATGTTTAGGAATCATCCCAGAGGTTTAGTCAGTGAGTACAGCTTTCATGTCACACTCCTTTCAGCCCTGGCAGGTTCCAAACTGCAGGTTACCACGGCTGCAGGCTCAGGTGTCCCTGAACAAGGCCACTCAACTTGTGGATTCTTCATTCATCATCGTTCGCAGAGCGTGGAAATTAAACCAAAAAAACAACGCACCTTTACCAGCTTCTCAGATTCAGGGGTCGAGACACTTCATCAAACAGATCATCAAAACACACTTTGAGAAGAAAAATATTATCTCTCGGCAGATGATAACAACCATTTTTCAAAGACTTAGTATAATAGAATTTATGAAAAGGCAATTTCACCCTTGGGTAGAAATGAGGCAGCCCGGTGTGGCGTATGTTTTGTTTTTAGTAATGTTGACTTCCTGATTGTAAACACAGTGCTAGAGACTACAATACATTGACACTCCGCTGCATCTCTAGTGTGTGTACGTAAATGTTTGCTGCCAGAATTTTTCTAAAATAAACCACTACCAGTGTGTGTGCGTGCTTGTGTGTGCATGTGTGCACTTGCGTGTTTGTGAGTGTGCATGTGTGTTAGGTTGATCCAGCAGTAGGATTTTAACAGGAGAAGTAGACAATGAAATGAACATTAGGTTTTATTTTATTTGCAAAGTGACGATAATAAGCTAGCGAAAATGTGCAAGTATTTACAAAGCAGTAAACAGGATCTATAAACGTAAGGCAAACTGAACTGAGCAAATAAGTTGAGCTCTATCAAAAGAAGAAGAAAAAAAACAGGCTTCAAATATACTGTACCTGTTTAAGCCAGCAGCATGCCGACCTGTTACCTGCCTCTGTTTCACAAGCAATGAAAAGACAGGAGTGTATTCATTACGGAAATCATTTAACAACCAAACGGAAGCAAACAGAACAAATAGAACGAAAACAGGGAGGGAACTACACTACATCACCAAAAGTATGTGGACACCTGCTTGTCGAACATCTCATTCCAAAATCATGGGCATTAATATGGAGTTGGCTTCCCACTAGATTTTGGACTTGCTTCCACTCAGCCACAAGAGCATTAGTGATGTCGGGCACGGATGTTGGGCGATTAGGCCTGGCTTTCCAATTCATCCCAAAGGTGTTCGATGGGGTTGAGTTCAGGGCTTTGTGCAGGCCGGTTAAGTTCTTCCACACTGATCGACAAACCATTTCTGTATGGACCTTGCTTTGTGCACAGGGGAAGAACCCTGAAACAGGAAAGGGCCTTCCCCAAACTGTTGCCACAAAGTTGGATGCACAGAATTGTCTAGAATGTCCATTCCAATGGTGGTGAGCTTTACACCATTCCAGCCAACGCTTGGCATTGCGCATGGTGATCTTAGGCTTGTGTGTGGCTGCTCAGACAAACTAACAGTTATTGTGCTGACGTTGCTTCCAGATGCAGTTTGGAACTCTGTAATGAGTGTTGCAACCAAGAATAGACGATTTTTACACGCTACGCGCTTCAGCACTCGATCCCGTTCTGTGAGCTTGTGTGGCCTACCACTTTGCGGATGAACCATTGTTGCTCCTAGACATTTCCACTTCACAATAACAACACTTACAGTTGACCGGAGCAGCCTTAGCGGGACAGAAATTTTACGAACTGACTTGTGGGAAAGGTGACATCCTATGACAGTGCCAGTTTGAAAGTTAATGAGCTCTTCAGTAAGGCCATTGTCCTGCAAATGTTTGGAGATTGCATGGCTGTGTGCTCGATTTTATACACAGGTGTGGCTGAAATAGCCAAATCCACTAATTTGAAGGGGTGTCCACATTATTTTGTATATATAGTGCACCTGCATTTGCCCAATAGAAACTCTCATTTTCGTTGCAAAGTAAACGTTTGGAGTAAAAGTTTGTTTAAAAACATTTTGCAACAGAATTGGCGTACCGCATTACTTGTATTATTCCTTAGCTGGCATCTTCAACGCACCAACCGTTTGATGGTGAAAACTCCAACCAGGAAATGTCCAGATAACCCTCTACAATAACCAAGAAATCTAAGGTAACCATTTACATTTCTGAGGCTCTACCTTCACGTAACTGTTAGGTCACTAGGTAACTCGTCTGTAAAGATTTTTCCATGTGCTTTTATTTTCAAAATTGCAACTTGTCCAGGTAACTGGAGAGTATTCAATATATCCATCACCTCTGGTCAATTATTCACAGGAGCTCCCAGTGATGTAATGAATCATGATTAACATCAAAAGCATACCTTGAGTCTGTGTAGATAATAGGTGTTTTTCCTTCAGCCCGTTTGCATGCTTCTGTCAAAGCTACCAATTCCACTTCCTGTGCTGATATTCCTGCAGGTAACGTGCCTGTCACATTGTCCATTGCCTTCCCCACACCCCCCTCCACAATGCTTGAAACGTCTGTGTATAAGACAAACTCAGGGTTTTCCAACGGATGACTTTTAATAAACCCATCAGAGAGCTGATCCAAAACCAACTCACAACAGTCATGTTCAAGTAATGCGGCATCTGGAGGGAGCATCAGAGTAGCTGGATTACATGGTGTGCCACGTTGTATGATGATGTTAGGAGCCTCCAACACCGTCAACCACTTGTTCCAACGAGCAGCTGTGGCCTGTGCAGCTCGATTCATTGTCAAAAGAGTATGAACAGCATGTGGACACTTGATGGTAAGATGTTGGTCGAGAACACAGTAACGTAAGTAGCCTGCATAACAAAGACTAACAACTGTAACCCATCATAAGGATATAGATTGTAGAGTTTTTAATATAGCTTCAAATGGTCCCATGTCTTCATACCCACATCTTGTGGATGCTTCAAAGTCTTTGATCATTCATCCAACTGTTTTGGAGATGCTGAGTTGTGTGTGATTACTGTCACCGGGGGGTTGTCTTTACTCCCTTTAACAGCCTGTGTTCTGGTTGTCCTAAGACATCGTTTGTCACCGCTGTCAGAATCTGTTGACTCAAAGCCAGGTAGTGCTGACCAGATGCTTGAAACCCAATCTGCCTTTCGCACCTCAGTGTGAGGGTAGATGGAGGGAACAAAGAGCCCACAGGTGGGGGCCATGTCTCCTTTTACCACCCTTGCCTCCTGTAATTGTAAAATTTTGCCTTTTAATGTTTTTATCTGTTCACCAAGAGCCCTTAAACTATCTTTATCGCTCTGCAATGTCCTATCATGAGTCTCACAAAGGACTTTCTCATCTTGTTTTCGGACTTCGGCTAATACAGTTAATCAAATGGCTACCCGGACTATTTGCATTGACCCCCACTTGTTTTACGCTGTTGCTACTCGCTGTTTATTATCTATGCCACTTTACCCCTACCTACATGTACATATTACCTCAACTAACCTGTACCCCCGCACATTGACTTGGTACCGACACCCCCTGGATATAACCTTGTTATTGTTATTTTATTGTGTTACTTTTTTACTTTAGTTTATTTACTAAATATTTAAACTCGTATTTTTCGTAAAACTGCATTGTTGTAATCGGCGCATGTGACAAATATCATTTGATTTGATTTGACTATGTGATGGAGGACATAGGACGATCAAAGTGTGCCACCTACGTAGCTATTCACTGACTGCACAGAGAAAGCTTTAGTCATGCTGTGCTGGATCCATAGATTTGCATGTCTTTAGACCTAGGACCTTGACACAAAAGACAAGCTTCAACGTGTCCTACCTGCTAGGGATAGTTTTTCTACTGCTTACACAAGTCAGAGGAGGCCTTGATTTACTCCACTCAGTGTTTGTTGGCACAGAGGTTATAGAAATCAATGCTTGATCATTACGTGTCTGTCCTTCAATAGTTTATTCAAAATACCTGAATAAACTATGATTGGGGAGACGGCATATCAAATGGAACATTAATTGAATTATATGAGTGTTTCATCCGTCCATTTATGAGCGAGCGCTTCTCCAGGGATCGAGATGAAAAGCCTTGTAGCTAAGGACAATATTGACAATATACATTTCCGCCCCTGTTGCATTTCAAGTCGTAGCGTTCTAACATGGACATGCTTTATGCAACCCTAAACTAATTGAATGTCTTCTGTTCGATCAATGTCCCCCTACATAAAGATACTCTGTGCCAGAATCTGGCATTATAGTTACTCTTTCCGATGGGGGTTTGAGGCCCATTTCAGACACTTTCCTGTCTGTGCCCCTCTACTGTCTACCTCCCCTCTACACTTTTCCACTGTTCTTTCAATAAAATACAATAATTAGACCGGTCCTCGGATCTTCAAAAAAAAAAAAACATACCAGAAGGAATTTCTCATCTCTTTCTGTTATGTACAAATATGGGGTTATGGCCACTCATTCCAAAAACAGAGTTTAAACTGCTACTACATCCTTCAACTGTAAAACAGCATGGGAATATACTGTACGTATTGACGAGTTGTGTAGGCCTACAGTGTTACAAGGGTTGTTAGCAGAAATAAGAGTTTGAAGTTACATTCCAATTTAACCTGCCCAAAACCTTCACATTTCATGATCTGAACTCTGTAAACTCTTGGTGAGTGAGTTTTTCATCATTGATATTTTACATTCTTGCAAATGGGTTTCATAATCAGTTGCAAGGCTATAACTTTGTTCTTTGGCAGGGTTCCATTGTGCTACATAGCTTCATATCCTATTGATCAGAGACCAGCCTTCATCAGTCATTCATAACCCACTGATCATTACAAACAAACTCAGTTAAACCATGATAAAACGTGGGACGAGTTAAACAGTCAAGCCATGCGAGAAGCAACTTCTCAAGTTTATAACTTTGCCATGATTGGATATCACTCAAATGCGATGTTATTTTTTTTCTTAGTATGGCAAATATATATTCTTTCACCCTCTTGTATGCCTGAATGATTTATTATAAATACCAATGATAGAATGGGGATCGTTGAACTTGAGTCGGATGTTACTGCAGTATGGTCACCCCAATCTGCAAGTGTCCAACCTTAAGTTGAGAACACATTGTTTTAATATTAACAAGAACCTTCGCCCTGAAGTTTGAAATATCCCACATAAGCTCACTCGGGATAGAAATGTGTGTATGAATGCCTTGACACATAATGTAGCTAGCTCTGAATTATGCATAGCGTTGTGTGGTTATAGGGCACTGCGTGTGTTTGCTGTACTTTATTGCTTTACTAATAGAATGCGGATGTCTATGGACGACGAGGCTGTCAGACTTTCTCGCCACTATATCCTACATCTCCAATTCCTGTATCACACTATGCTTTACTTATTGGATATGCTGAGGAGAACCCATACTGTAGGAGTTGATTGGGTGTGCATATGGTGTTCTGTTAGATAAGCCAATCAATGTGGTTTGGTATACTTTCCATGGGTAAGCATAGTGTAGCTATCTTCTATGACGAGGTAAGGATACGTTGGCTTATGTTTCAAGTGGCTTTGTTAACATCATGTTACATGGTGTTTACAGTGAAACGAAGTGAAATTAATCAAGTTCAAGTGAGGTTGGTCTGACAAGCCTTTGGGTTGCTTAAGTCTAAACACAGGTCAGTGACATTTTTAGCAATGAATATTAGACCATCATATGTCTGAGGGTAAGAGCAAAACAAAACTGAAGCTGGTGAGCAATCTGTGAGGCTGGACTGAGGTCAGTTACTGTTAGTAGTAGACCGGGAGCCATTTCTCTTCAGGCGTATCTGGACCACCTCAGGGCGCGTCAGATCCCCTCTAGCCCTCTCTGTCAGAAGAGAGGGGTCAGCGCTTAGTGCTCCACTGGGCCAGTAATCTACTGAGACTACACCCCAGTTGCAGCCACTCATACACCCATGCGGACATGCACGCCCACACACACACATTCAGAGAATAAAGGAATGAGAGAAGAAGGGAAAGAGAGAGGAGGACAGGATAAGGATGTTAGAACAGGTCATAAAAAAGAGATTAGGGGAGAGGTGAGAAGCAATTTAAGAGTTTCATTCCAAAATGCTATATATCCATTTTCAGAAATGTTGGTAAATTAGCTTTTATTATTATTATTATTATTATTTAAAGATCTTATGAAGGAGATTGGTGTGTTTTTTTCACTATCTAATCAAGGCATGGGGTTGTACATGTATTTGTAAGGACCGGCGCTGGAGATGAGAAGCAGGTACAGGGAGTTAAACATTTAATTGTACAGGCATGGAACAGGACAGGAACAGCGTCAGAAACAGGTAAACAAAACGACACACGACAATCAATGCTGAAGCAGGGAATGGAGCTGGGGAACAGACAGATATAGGGGAGGTAATAAACAGGTGATTGAGTCCAGGTGAGTCCAATCATCGCTGATGCGTGTGACGAGGGAAGCAGGTGTGCGTAATGATAGTGGCAGGAGTGCGTAGTGCTGGGCAGCCTGGCGCCCTCGAGCACCAGGGAGGGAGAGCGGGAGCAGGGGTGACGGTGTTTGTTTGAAATCAATATCACTTAATGGTTTCATTTCAGAGAGACAAATAATCATGTAGCCAAATGCTACATATCTGCAAAACACTCAGAGAAATAAGTAGTACTGCAAGGTTTTACACAGTCAAATTTAACACATAACTACATTGTTAATAAAGAACTGTAAAACGGACACATTTGTGACATCAATATTTGTAAAAAATGAATCAATATAGTAATATTACATTGACATTTTAGACATTTAGCAGATACTCTTATCCAGAGCGCTTTGATCTTAAGATCGCTATCCAACTCGATGGATTCTCCATTCACCGAGCAGACAGGACATTAGAGTTAGGGAAATCGAGAGGGGGAGGGGTTTGCCTCTTCATCAACAACAAATGGCGTGCTGACTCGAGCACAGTGGTAGTCTCGACCCATTGTTCACCCGTCTTGGAATATCTGATGGTCAAATGCTGACCCTTCTACCTCCTGAGGGAGTTTAGGTATACATTCCAAATCAAGCTGGCACAAACTGTACAAGGCTATGCTCAAACAGGAAGTACCCGTGACACGCTCCATTGAGAAATGCTAATCAGAATCAGAGATTATGCTACAGGACTGCTTTGCCAGCGCCGATTGGAAAATGTTCAGAGAATCCACCGATAACATCGACAAACTAACCACCTCCGTCCCCAGCTTCATAAGAACGTTGTCCCTACAGTGAAGGTTCGCTGCTTCCTCAAACAAAAGCCCTGGATTAACACGGAAGTTGTCGCTAAACCAAAGGACAGGGCTACCTCACACAGGGCTATCGCAGCCAACCCTGAGGCTATGGCTGAGGACAGGAACAAGTACAAGGAGTCCCACTACCACCTCCGCAGAGTCATCAAATGAGCAAAAGGAAAATATAGGATATATCTCTGCACATTGTAAATATGGTATTGGAACTGACTTTTTATATAGCTTCTTACTTTCTTGTGTTCTCATTATTTCTTATTTTTATTATTTATTGTGTGTTTTTGATTTACCTTATGTTATTTTTGGGATTTGGAGCTGAAAGGCATTTCACTGTACTTGTGCATGTGCTATTAAAACAACCACATATCACAGTCAAATACTGCATACAGTATATGAACATTCCACTCTAGCTAAACAATGGATATACTGTATAGCATTCTGCAAAAGAAAAACACATCCAAAATCTATTAATAAAAAATCTGAGAACAGTAATAATTTACACACACAGAATGGTACCCCAAAAGCAATAATTGATATACAAAAACCCCAAATGACAAAAATTGGTGTATATAGCATTTTGGAAATAAACTCAATTTCAACATTCTGGGCTGTTGCACCCAAACCAGACCGGCCATGTTGCATGTGCAAGCATTGCAAAAATAAATGTAGAAGTACATGTTATCCTATCTAATCTAATCATTGGTTTTCAGGAGCGTACAAACCCACGTGGGTATTTGAAAGATGAATGAGCAAAGATGAATCATAGATAACTAATTAAACTATCTAGGGTTCCCCTTTTATCTCTGGATTATCACTAGAAGCACTGAGAGAATCATTGAATGTAACATTTGGCTACCATCTGACAATGGCCCATCGAAACAAATGGAAACAAATTTCACACATATGCTTATAATAATAGATGTGGCCTAAAGAAAAGATTACATTGACAATAGTCTGATGGGTGACAATATTATCACTTGCCTTGTGAGTGAAGAGACTGCAGCACAGCATATAATTGACAAAGACCTTACCAAAAAGCTACGTTTTGTTTTGTGTTTTTTTGTTTTTACATATAGCCTACACTTACAAACTAATGAATTGTATTTTTTGGTAATATTACCTTTTCTAGTGTTAATAGTTGGAGTAGAGAAACACAATTTTGTAAGACAATAAGTTATACCAAGAGCCAGTTATAAAAAAGGACCATATACAGGTAAAATAACAACCCAATATCTTCCAGGACAAATGAGCTAGGAATGGCAAGCTAGCTTAATGTCCATGAATGTTCCATGTGTGTTTCGACATGTGTGTGTGTGTGTGTGTGTGTGTGTGTGTGTATTGTGTGTGTGTGTGTGTGTGTGTGTGTGTGTGTGTGTGTGTGTGTGTGTGTGTGTGTGTGTGTGTGTGTGTGTGTGTGTGTGTGTGTGTGTGTGTGTGTGTGTGTGTGTGTGATTTAGCATGTCAGTATGCTTTTCGGGTCTGTATGAGTGTCTGAATGTATTAAAAGTATTTTTTTCACATTTTCTTGTAATGTACACCATACACTCCCTGAGTCAATATGTCACTGTGTAGACAGCCACTCTACTCTCTCATATGTCTGAGGCTGGGCTATACTGAGCTGATAAGAGAAGGAGAAATGCAGAGTCGTTTGTTGAAATGAAACTCAAGCGTTATATGCATTGCTTATTGCTTTTTAATATGGCGGAGACAGAATAGATAAAACATGAGTCCGCCTGTCTGTAAAATAAACAAACAGTCTGTTTCATAATGGCAGCTGTACGCATTCACACATACAAACTACAAAAAAACAATAATATGCAAAACTGCCGGGTTAATAATTAATTGAGGAATCAAAGCATCAGGATTTATTTAATTAACAGAGGCTGAGAAAGCTAAGCTCAGTGCTGATAAACAAATACATGGGCTCCATGGATCGTCTTTACATGGACAGAGTTTTGTAATTAGCGGGAGAGAGAGGGAGGGATGTGGGGCGGGGGAGGGTTGGGGGGGTGGTATATGACAAGAAAGTTATTAGATTTAGTTTCTTCATAGATGTATGTGACTCGAGGGAACGTTTAGCGTTACACACAAGGCATGATATATCTGTGGTTAGGCCCACACATTTCATAATAGTCCCTATTGTCCTGTAGTCTACATCTCTCAACGCTGAGGTATTGCTTTTTGTTGTGGATGCCATCATGCTTTTGTTGTTGTCTGAAATGAAAAATGACAATGTCTTGGTGTTCAACTATACAGCTGTCACTCGATATATAACCTCCATTCCTAAGGTGTTAATGACTGTGATGTTTGAAATAAATAAAAAATGGATTGGCTGGCTAACCGGAGCACTCCTGGACTCGATTAACATACAAAAGCAGAGATGGAGCAAAAGCAGGACTCAATTCCTGACAAAGATTTTCCGTTAAGAGCACATATTGTTTAATCAATTAAGAATCTGAATTACATTCGCTGGAAGTTCTCTGGTCAGAACGGTTACTGAAAAAAAATTAATATTGATCTTAAGGACATAGATCTTCTTCTGCATGTATTTTCTCATTAAAGTCTCTAATTATTATGGAATTGGTTCATAACTTATTTTTCATTAAGCAGCGAAGCTTGCTTAGCTAGCTACTAAAGACATTATACACGAGAGGGCGTGCTAAATTACTTTTATGCACGACTGTGCTCCGGTCATAGGTACGAGGCGGAGTATTTTCTACAATGGGTTAACAATTAAATAAAATACATTATTTTGATCAATGTATTCATTAGGCTACGATTTCACCTGCATAGAAGAAATGTGCTGTCAACTTCACAGCTAATGCAATCACTTCAAACTGAAGCTGGTAAAACAGTAAACAAGCTGCATTTCATGTTGTTTGACCTGTTTTTCTATTCACATTTCTTTGTATATATGTATAAAAATTATGCTGATTCATGATTTCGACTGGCTGAAAAAATTTGTTTTTGTTCTATATCTATGGACGTGACCCAGTTGTTCGTTCGAAATGTTCCATTACCATGCTGGCTGGCAACGCTCTTATCCCTTACTTGCTAGCTGGCCAACACAGTCACGTCAAAGAGTGCACCTAGAATAACAGCAAATTAGCTGCATTTTATTTAGTTTGACCTGTTTTTTTATTGACATTTCTCTGTAGAATTCCATAGAAATTATGCCGATTCATGATTTAGACTCGCTGAGAAAAGATATCCGTCTCGTTGTTAATGTTGTCATGTTAATTCGTTGTCATGTTAATTCTCAATAAGACAGAGGAAATCGAATGTCAATGTTGAAAATATCGAGAGACAGACAGCAATGTTTGTACAAACCACCGTTGTTGCAAACCAAATGTTAGGCAATAAGCAAGGGGAAATAATTTCTAGATGCTTTTTACAGTTGTCACGCCTACTCCCGCTCCCTCTCTCTAGCACTCAAGGTCTACCAACCTCCGGCATATTGTTTTCTCTCATATTATGCACGCTTCTCATGTTACGTTCACCTGCTTTCCAACTCCCGGTGTACTACATTAAATAATACTACCTCGCAATATAGAAGCAGCAGATGATAAAACCATCTTCCAGACAGTCAACGAACAGGGTCATCTACTAAACCAACACCACGACCAGCTGGCGAAACTGGGTACGGCCATGGAGGAGGTCCTTTGCATTCTCCACTGCCTCGGCACCACCAGAGAGACTCTCCATACCCCTATCCTAGGGCCTCCTACCACAGTTCCCCAGCCTACCAAATTGTCCCTTCCGGAGAAATATGACGGTACTCCATCGAAATGCTGTGGCTTCCTACTCCAGTGCTCCCTCTATTTTGTCCATCAGACGAGAGCCGCCACCACCAAGAGGTCCAAGGTTGACACGGTCATTTCCCTGCTGACTGGGAGTGGGCTAGGTCCGTCGGGGAGATAGGAGAGGAAGAGCTGTGTTCCTATGAGAGGTTCATGGCTCTGTTCAGGGTAGTCTTCGACCATCCTCCAGAGGGCAGAGAGGGAGGTGAGCCGGCGCATTACACTCTATTCTGGAAAGGATTGCGCGAAGAGGTCCAGATGGAGTTGGCGTGTCGAGATGACAACCTATCCTTGGACGCAGTCATCGCGATGGCCACTCGTCTGTATAACCTTCTTCGGGAGTGTCGGTGCCCACCTCGCCTCTCGCTTCCCTCCTTTGGCCGTCCAGAAACAGAGCCTGAACCCATGGAGATAGGTTCCCCACACCTCCCTGCAGCTGAGCGGCGTCGCCGGAGACAGCTGGGGCTCTGTGCCTATTGTGGTCAGGAGGGGCACCAGCTTCAGCAATATCTGGTGCGTCCCAGCCTGGGATCCATAAGAGCAGAGGGGCGGGCGTGAGTACTCCATCATCATTGTTTTTCACCAAACTGCTACTGGTTTCCATTTCACTGGTTGGCTGTCCCTCATGTGTTGTTTCTGCCACTCTAGTGGATTCCAGTGCAGCAGGGAACTTTCTCGACCAGGCCCTCATCTCCTCCAAGAATAACTCCTCGTACCCGCTCTTCTCTTCCGGTACTCGTCCTGGATAATCGGCCAGTATCAACCATGTCACAGCACCACTCACCTTCACCGTGGGATCCATGCACCAGGAGAGCCTTCCTATCCTCATCATCACTGCACCAGTGCACAAAGCCTCCCGTGGCTCCAACGCCATGATGCCACCATCTCCTGGTCGAGGATGGAAAACACTGACTGGTCACCCGGATGCCGGAATTCCTGCTTTCCCTTGCCCTGCGGTTCCACGTCAGTTGAGAGCCCTGTGGTTGCCGTCCAGCCCGACATCCCAGAGGTTTACCAGGATCTTCGAGAGGTGTTCTCCAAGACTCAAGCCACCTGTCTCCCTCCTCATCTCCCCTGGGACTGTGCAATCGACCTGCCAGAAGACCCTGCACCACCGCGCAGCTGCGTCTACCCTCTGTCGGTGGCTGAGACTGAGGCCTTGGAGGAATACATCCAGCAGGCTCTCCAGCAGGGTTTTGTCCACTCATCCATCTCATCTGCGTCAGCAGGCTTCTTCTTCGTGACCAAGAAGATTGGGGGTCTGCGTCCCTGCATCGATTACAGAGGTCTCAATTCCATTACCTCTAAGTACTGTTACCCCCTTCCACCATCAAACAGCTCCGCAGGCACTGTTTTTTTACGAAACTGGTACTGAGCACGACGTCTGGCCACTACGAGTACTTGGTGATGCCTTATGGACTAGACAACGCTCCGTCAGTGTTTCAGTGTCCAGGGACATGATCAGGTGCCAGGTGGTCGTATATATCAACGACATCCTGGTCTACTCGGCCACTTGGAAGATCAAATCACTGAGACACCTCCTGAGACTCCTCCTGGAGATCGGCCTTTAAGTTAAATCAGAGAAGTGCCAGTTCCATCAGGTCGAGGAGACCCGCTCTATGAACTCCTGCTCTGTATGTGCCCAAACCAAATCTCCCTGGCATACTCCAGTAGGGAAACTCCTTACCCTTCCATAGACTTCGTAACAGATCTTCCCCTTTCTGATGGTTTTACCACTATTATGGTTGTTGTTGACAGATTCTCTAAATCCTGCCATTTTATCCCTCTCTCTGGTCTACCTACCGCTCTCCAGGTTGCTGAGGCACTATTCCAGCAGGTCTTCCGGCACTATGGCCTTCCGGAGGACATCGTTTCCTACCGTGGTCCCCAATTCACGTCGTGGGTATGGAAAGCCATTATGGAGTAGCTGGGGGCCACATCCGGGTACCGGCCTCAGTCCAATGGGCAGGTGGAGTGGATCAACCAGGAGCTGGTGAGGTTCCTAAGGAGTCACTGCCAGGACCAACAGGTGGAGTGGGCCAGGTTCCTTCCCTAGATGGAGTATGCCCAGAACTCACTTCAGTACTCCTCCACCAGGCTGACTCCCTTCCAGTGCGTCCTGGGATGGGATACCAGCCAGCCCTGGCTCTGTGGACTCCGAGCCAGACTGATGCGACTGCAGTGGAGGAGGGGTTCTGGCACGCAGAGGAGGTGTGGAACGCTGCCCACATGAGGCTCCAGCCACCGCCCGCCGCCAGAAGGATCAGGCAGACTGCCACCGTAGTGAGGCTCCAGTCTTCCATCCCGATGATCACGTTTGGCTCTCCACCAGGAATCTCCCGCTCTGCCTGCCCTGCCGGAAGTCCCTGGTTTGTGGGGCCCTTCAAAAGGTCCTCCGGTGGGTCAATGAGGTAACTTATCATCTCCAACTACCGAATCTCACCATCCTTTCATGTCTCCCTCCTCAGACCGGTGGTTGCTGGTCTCCTTAACGGATGCCGTCCCAAGGGACACCCCTCCGCATCTCCTAGATATTGATGGGACCCCCGTCTATGCCGTTAGGTCCCACCTGGATTCCTGATGTTGTGGGGGTCGGCTCCAGTACCGGGTGGACTAGGATGGGGTACGGTCTTGGGTGTCGTGGCAGACATCCTGGACATCATCGTCCGGGGTTTACTGTCACGCCTACTCCCGCTCCCTCTCTCCAGCGCTCGAGGTCGCCCTGGCAACAATTATTATGCACACCTGCTCCCCATCCTTATCTCCTTGATTACTCCCCCTTTATTTAGCCCTCAGTAGACAGCAGTCACTAGGTTGTATTGTTTTCTCTCACGTTATGTACGCTTCTCATGTTATGTTCTTCTGCATTGATTCTTTATTAAACTCATCTACCGCACCTGCTTCCCGCCTGCTTCACGACTGCCGGGGTATTATGTTACAACAGTGGAGAGCAAGTTAATGAATTGGCTGGCTGAGCTGATGGGACACTGGAGGCACAGGGATTTCTCAGATGGAACAGAAAACAAGATGCCCATTTTTGCATCATAGGCTTACCCGTAATAAGCAGTTGTTTTCAGTATGGCTTAAACCAATCACAATGCTTACATTGACCTACCAGTTGTGGAATACTCCATAACTAAGGGTTGCCTGTAGATTCTTCTCATGAACTTCCCTTCTCCAGTCTCCACATTGTTAACATAGTGTATCAAGAAACATTACAGAGGATACTGATTTCCTCACCTCTGAGGTCATTAGCCTAGGACTAACTCAAAAAATTATTTAGAGTTAGTCAATCACACAGTGTTTACTGTCGGCTAAGCAACTAGGGCCCATATTCATAATGATCATAGATCAGCACTCCCACTCCGAGACGCTTTATGAATATAGGCCCAGGTGTTATACGTCCAGAAACTCTGACCGGAATTAAGCATGTGTGTCCGATGGTTGTGAGTAAGAACTCAGTGAGAGATTCCTCTCATCAGACCGGGGGCTAAAGAAGGAACAAAAGGTAGACATTGGTTCAAAATGGCTTTCCATTTCTCTCAGACTGAAGACTGAAGGACCATTCATACCAGTGCTTATTTTACTAGTGCTCAATTGATTTATTCTAACGCATGGAAACCAACAGTGGTAGATGACCCGCCATGAGCAAACTAGCCAAGTCCGACCCCTCTTCACTGTTCTATGGGGTCCTCTGAGGTTGGCCATATAGAAACAAGTCCTGCTGTAACCCCTTGGCACTCCCCTATATGAATTTTAACCAGTTAGTCTTTTAACTTTTATCATTCCTTACAGGCTGAAATGTGACTGAGCCAGTGGACTCTGGGTGGAAGTAAAGCACTAGAGTGGGATATTTCCATGTTTCCCCTCTCCCCTATATCACCGTCCAGGTATAGATCTGAGATATTGACAGTGCTGTAATTGCTGCTGTATATCTTCGGTTGGAATTTGACTACAGGGTTTAACTGCTCTTCCTCTCTTCCTGCACATTCTCAATCACATTGTCGGTAGGAGAGAGAGATAGGCATATAACAGCGACTGAGGGAGAGAGAAGAGGATGGAGGAGAGAGGAAAACAGAGAGGTGAAGAAAAAGGGAGATAAATGCAGAGAACCAAAGTACATCCTCCACAGAGAGAGAGAAAGAAAGAAAGAAAGAAAGAAAGAAAGAAAGAAAGAAAAAAGAAAGAAAGAAAGAAAGAAAGAAAGAAAGAAAGAAAGAAAGAAAGAAAGAAAGAAAGCGAGAGATGGTGAGAGTAGAGACAGAGAAAGGGTGATGGAGAGAAACAGAGAGACAGCCTCTTGAAAACACACAGAGATAAAATAGACCTGTCCAACCCACACATATCATTAAGCTTTCTATTCATCTACAGAGTAACAATTAGGCACTCTATTCAAGACACTTGTACCACCTTCCCGGTGACGTCATTAGATAATGCTCAAACACAAACAAAGAAGGCATGATGGTCTGGAAACAGGGTTGGAATACAGCATTTATTTTAAACCAGAAAGTCTCATTGAGGTCAGAATACCTATTTCTCAAGGGAGCATTGGCAGTTCAGGGCAGCTCAGTAACCCCTACACATTCTACTAAAGGCTAAAACACACATACAGATCTGGGACCAGGCTAGGTAGAGTAGACTAAAGAGACATGGCGGCTACAATATGTCCAGTATGATCTGTACAGAGACCCAAGAGACAGAGAGACAGACATATCCAGCTTGGATCCCTGCAGGGCCGTGTAAATCTGACCTGGTGTCAGGTGTTCACAGATGCTTTGTCTCTTCTGGTCGCTGAGGCGCTCTACAGACATACGCTACGGCCATCTGCTGCAGGCCCGCCACTTCCCAAGGTTAAATGAAGTCTGTTTCTCACATTGTACTGCAGAATGACCCGAAAAGGAAAGGTATGAGAGAGAGGCCAGACAAATGAGACGGAGAGAAAGTGTGAGAAAAGTGGAGAAAAGACAACCTCTCCTTTCATTGGTTTATTCAGCCTTTTATCTTTATACACCCAGTCAATAATTTTGAGTCCAATTGTACTGCTTTAAAACTGCTTGTGTGAGTGTGTGTGTGTGTGTGTGTGTGTGTGGTTTCAGAGAGAGAGAGAGAGAGAGAGAGAGAGAGCGCAAAAGGGGGAGATGGCCTGGGGTGAGGGTGAGGATGAGAATGAGAGGTAAAGGTAAAGGGAGGGCTTTGACGTCAGCAAGGCTTTGAAGCCTGTTACCTTTGTGATGTGCTTTAAACGCTTCTTTACCTGGACAGAATTCCTCCATCATCCCCCAACCACCTAACCCCATTACTAGACACCCTCTCCCCGCAGTCCCATCCTCCTCCCTCCGTCCACAACCACCACGCTACCTATCAAGCTTTGTTGTGCTTTTAAAGGCTGTAAGATCATTTGTTATATTGCTGCAGAAATCTGCTATAGTTACAAAATAATGTCCAGTACAAGTTGCTGTTGCAAGCAAATCAATGTGTATCTGTAAACTAAACGTCTCTCTCTCTCTCTCTCTCTCTCTCTCTCTCTCTCTCTCTCTCTCTCTCTCTCTCTCTCTCTCTCTCTCTCTCTCTCTCTCTCTCCCCTATTGTTTGATCTCGCTTTCTCGTTCCCCTTCCCATCCCGCCTCCAATGAACTTCCTCTTACTCTCATCTCATCTCTCCTTCACCTTCTCCCACTCTCTCTTTATTCATTGTCAGGCCTGTTCAGAGGAACCAAACAGAACCAGTAACTCACTACTCAGTGCTTCCTGCAGTGTCTGCAGCTCAGGTGCCCGACACGTTGCCTCTCTCACCCCTCGACCAAACACAACATCACACCTGAGACACAGAGACCATAAAGAAGCCTCAGCTCCAGTAGATGGGGTGCTCTGTACAAAGTATCCCTCCATGACAGCCCGTTCCCCTTGTAATTACAGCTTCACGGCTGGAACTATTAAATATTCATGTGCTATCGGCTGGGAACTGCTGTAGCTCTCTCTCTCTGTCTCTTGGTCCTGGCTACCGCATCTCTCCTCTCCTATCCTCACAGGGGCCAGCCGCAGAGAGAGAGGGATGAACTCACCCCTTGCTTTCTTCTCCTTTATATATCTCTCTTTTCATTGAAACATTTCTGTACTTACTCTTATTTTCTTGATGCCTTCTATTACCTCAATTTTGAATTCCCACCACTCTTATGCACATTTGCCATTTTCAATTAATCGCCCAGAAGAAACAAGGCAGGATAAGGAAGTTGACCGTGTGGATTGTTGACCCCCCATTAACTCAGTGCTCTATTCTGTTCTGGGCTGTACTGCAGCGTGTTAACCAGATAGACAGATGTGATGTGGAAATTAATTACAATCAGGACAGGTGTAGGACAGCTGCCACATCCATACCATGCCTGTTCATTTTTTTTTAAATCAAATAACACACTTTTGCTGCACTGATGTGGGTTTTAAGTGTTAACTTAATAACATTTTCAAAATCGTATTCAAAATGTGTGAGAGAGAGAGAATATGCTGATGTGTTAAACAGAGGAGAGAGGAGAGAGGAGATGGTGCAGACACTTATGAAGGGTAAAACAGAGACACTCCAGAGATTAAGAGCAAACCCAATGTGACAGAGAGAATCACCAACATGACACTGGATTATGTCCGTCTGAAGCAGGACACCCAGTGGGGTTAAGTCTCTGGGACTGATTTACAGTTAGTATGACTGATGGATCAATTCAATTACTCTGTTCCTTTAAAAATGATGATGGCGAATGAACAAGAGGCCTTAGTCTGTGACCCTCAACCATACACCAAACACAGACAGGGCGTGGCAAGAAAACGCTGATGTTATATTAATTTATGTTCACCATTATTGCATTCATTTGACTGCTACCTGAAGCTGCGTTTTTGCTGCAGTATTATCCCAGTCATAGTTCTAGAATAATTTTCTAACTAATACAAGTCATTATATTGTTTGGAAATACAGTATGCACAGCTCCATTCACCTGCCTGATCAGAAAGATGCACTGTGCATACCGACCTACTACTTTTTATTATTTAACCTTTATTTAACTAGGCAAGTCAGTTAAGAACAAATTCTCATTGCCTACACCGGCCAAACTCGGACGACGCAGGGTTTATTGTTTGACGCTCTATGGGGGTCCCAATCACGGCCGGTTGTGATACAGTCTGGATTCGAACCAGGTTATCTGTAGTGACACCTCTAGCACTGAGATGCAGTGTCTTAGACCACTGCGCCACTTGGAAGCCATTATACAGGGGAAATCACCTGCCTGATCAGAAAAGATGCACAGTATGTACCTACTGTACCTACTGCATTATACAGAGGAAAAATACTGTGACCTTGAACATGTCCTTCCTCTAATACCCCCCTATTTTCACCAATCTCCACTAAAGGATCTCTAAAGGACCTCTCTGCGGTGTTAGAGCCACAAGGACGTTTCAACAGCACTCGTTTCCCACACTAAAATAGAGCTGCCATTGCTGTCTTTTACCGCAAGCAGCCTCAGCAGGCCTAATCAAACCCAGCCTGGACCTGCCAGCCTAATGCATTTCACGACTCTTTATCTCTCATGACAAAAGAGTGTGTAAGGAAAAGGCGAGCGAGAGCCGAAATATGCAGGGCCCAATGTTTTTGTGTGCTATATTGTAGTTTGATCACAGGATTTTACAGAGATTTTAACTATGACTAATTCAGACGGCTTGCTTCAGCTCAGCTGTGCGGCAGCAATAATTAATTTGAAGCATTGCTGTATTGTGTAGGGAGAGTGTGACAGCCCATGCCTGGACTGTATGGAAACATGAGTTGCTGTGCAAGAATAACTGTTTAAAAACACCTTATGTTGTAACAATGTGGGTTTATTTGTTCCAGTTGAATGTATTGAAATAACTGTGTGTGTGTGTGTGTTCTTTCACACTCTTGCATACATGCACAGATTGTTTCCTCTGATCACATCACTCCACCATCTCTCCATGGTGATTACCTGACAGACTTTCTGCAGCAGTCTGAGAGAGACCCAATCTGAGGAAGTAGTGCTCTGCTGTGCAGTTGCAGCCGGTAATAAATTGGCTGTTTATTAGGTTACAGGAAATTAAACAGTTGCCCAGGAAAGGCTACACATTCAATTTAAGCCCCTGAAGATTAAAGGACCAATAAAGTCCCTCCTCTCCTCTCTTCTCTTCTCCTCTCCTCTAGCCCTCCAAAGGGCGGAGTGATTCCTCAGAAAAATCCTTGCGTCGCTGATTGCCTTTCCACTCTCCTTTTTTCTTTAATGTCAAATTGTCTCTCTTATCTTAATCCTCATTAACAGCAGTGATCTCCTGCTGCAGTCTGATCTGCTGTAATGACTTAAAGGAGTCTGCTGAAACACTTAGATGAGACCAGCGTGCTGCTGCTGTGTTGCACCTTACATATCTCCTGTAGAAGAACAAACACTAAACAAACAAGTGTTTTTCTATTAAATTCTGCCCAATGGAATTGAATTCAATAACATGTTGATTTCATAATGTATCTAAATGATGACAACAAGAAGGAAATGCCAGGAAAAAAAATCCTTTCTGCGTGTGTATATATCACATAAATTAAGTCTGAACACACGCATGTCACACAGCCAGAGAGAGTTAAGATCTCAAGTGACAGATGAATGCAGATATGCAAATGTTTTGACAAGTTGTTTAGATGTCAGTAAGTGGGGACATTTCAAGGAGTATACACACAGGATATGTTCTCTCTACCTTTTACATTTTATAAAAATTCTAACTGGAACTGAATACTCGAGGAAGGGGGACCACTAGTGGTGACATGATATATTGCATGTGGATTTATGTCAACTTTGCTTACTGTACATCAATTCCTCATTAAAGGGTTTGTTTTAGCTGTGTGTTAGGTGTTACAGTGCCTTCAGAAAGTATCCACAACCTTACTTTTATCCACATTTTGTTGTGTTACAGCCTGATTTTAAAATTTATTCAATTTAGTTTTTCTTGTCACTGGCCACACAATACCCAATAATGTCAAAGTGAACTTTTTACAAATTAATTTATAATGAAAAGCCTTGAGTAAATATGTATTTAACCCCTATGGCAAGCTTGAATAAGTTCAGGAGTAAAATGTGCTTAACAAGTCACATAAGTTTCATGGACTCCCTCAGTCGAGCAGTGCATTTCAAACACAGATTCAACCACAAAGACCCAGGAGGTTTTCCAATGGCTTGCAAATAAGGGCACCTTATTTGCAAGCCAGACATTGAATATCCCTTTGAGCATGGTGAAGTTATTAATTACACTTTGGATGGCGTATCAACACACCCAGTCACTATAAAGATACAGGCATCCTTCTTAACTCAGTTGCTGGAGAGAAAGGAAACCACTCAGGGATTTCACCATGAGGCCAATGATGACTTTAAAACAGTAACAGAGTTTAATGGCTGTGATAGGAGAAAACTGAGGATGGATCAACAACATTTTAGTTACTCCACAATACTAGCATAAGTGGCAGAGTGAAAAGAAGGAAGCCTGTAAAGAATACAAATATTCCAAAACATGCATCCTGTTTGCGACACGGCACTAATGTAATACTGCACAAAGTGTGGCAAAGCAATTAACTTTTTGTCCTGAATACAAAGTGTTACATTTATTTGTGTAACAACTCAACAGTTATGTTTGCCTTGTTAAATAAAAGGTTAAATAAATAAATACCAATGTTTAGGGCATTACAATACATTACTGATTACCAACCACTCTCCATATTTTCAAGCATAGTGGTAGCTGCGTCATGTTATGTGAATGCTTGTAATCGTTAAGGACTGGGGAATTGTTCAGCATAAAAAAGAAACAGAATGGAGCTAAGCACAGGCAATATCCTAGAGGAAAACCTGGTTCAGTTTGCTTTCCACCAGACACTGGGAGATTAATTCACATTTCAAAACACAAGGCCAAATCTACACTGGAGTTGCTTACCAAGAAGACAGTAAATGTTCCTGATTGGCCGAGTTACAGTGTTGACTTAAATCTGCTATATATTTAATTTCTTATTTCACCTTTATTTAACCAGGTAAGCCAGTTGGGAACTAGTTGTCATGTACAACTGCGACCTGGTCAAGATAAAGCAAAGCAGTGCGACAAATAAACAACAACAACACAGAGTTAAACATGGGATAAACAAACGTACAGTCAATAACACCATGGAAGATCAAATGTAGTTAGATTAGGGAAGCAGGACAATAAAAAGGCCATAATGGCGAAATAGTTACAATTTAGCATTAAAACTGGAGTGATAAATGTGCAGATGATGTGAAAATATGCCTTTGGTGCGGGCAGAGTTACTGGGGTGCAAATGAGCACAGATAACATTATGGGGATGAGGTAGTTGGGGTGGGCTATTTACAGATGGGCTATATACAGTAATAGTTTCACAATTGGTCATTATGGGGTATTGTGTGTAGATGGGTGGGATAATAAAAACAATTCAAAATATTATATATAGGCTGTAACGCAACAAAATGTTGAATAAGTCAAGGGGTAGGGATACTTTCTCAAGGCACTGTACGTTTTTAGTTATGACTTTCAAGCAAGCGGTCCTAAATGCATTAATGATGCCTGATGTTGGTCTTGTCTGTCTATTAAACAACTCCAATCTGGGAATGATGGGGAATAACTCTTCTCACACTAGGCTACATCAGGTTGAAATTGCAAGTGATTGGTATTGACATCACAGAGTAATACCAAGGTTGATAGCTGAGGCTTTGATTAGGTGTTTATCCTATGGTATAAACCAGATATTACTGTGATTGATTACAATAACTGTGTATCTACTCTGCTCTGTCCCAGTATCTCAGATAATGAGTGTGTGAGTGAATGAGAAGAGTGAGAAGCTGATCTGTATCTTCTGAGCTGAGGCAGGCTAAGTGAAACAATAACCATAATCTCCACTGCCGGCAGGCCAGGGCAGCAAAAAGAGAGATAGAGAGACACACACTCAAGCCGCTCTGTTTCTACCCTTCCCGCTGTTCCTCTCTCTACTACCTCACATTTAGTCTGCTTTATCTCACACACACACACACATGCATACACACACACACACACACACACACAGAGAAAGATGGGGGATATGCATGATTGTTCATTTGTGTAACAACTCAACAGTATAGCTGTATAATAGTAATAGCACGACCAGCCCGTCTATTAGGCAGGATATAGGTGGCCGACTATTGCTGCAGATTGACGAGGGCGCCATTTTCCAAGCTAAACTAAGCCAAATGCACCTCCAACAAAACATAAAACATCACATAATTCTGTCCCAAAACAATGACAATTTCTCTCAACCAGTGGCATACGGGCTTTTTAGGTGAGCGCTGATGCCACCCTTTGATTAGCAGTGCCCACTTTTTCAAAGGCAGGGGCCTAAAATATTTTGTCTGTCCATTCCCAGCGTGCCTCTCCAAGGTGCTGTTGGAGAAACGCATCACTGCTGCCCTCCACCTACGTTCTGTCAAAAAATAATCGAACATAAATCATGTAGCAGATATAGCCTATGGTAGAAAGTGTGTGTGGTATTTTCTGGAGATACAATGTATGACAATGTAATGAGACTGATACTTTTAACATCATGCATGTTTCTCTGATCAAAAAGCCAAACCTAAATGGCGCTGATATGTTAACAAACAACATTTCCTAAAAACAGGATGGAATGGACAATCAGCCTACTCACAACTGCTGTCTGGGAGTTTCACCTCGTGGGCTAAATTGTCACGACCAGTGGTTTGAAACATGTATCCATACATTTTTAACGAGCTGATTCTAGCGAAAAAAAATGGGTTGTTATTTTACCTGTTAACGCACAAGGTCCTCTACTCCGACGATAAAACGGTCAACCGAATAGTTTCTAGTCATTTCTCCTCCTTCCTTCAGGCTTCTTTTTCTTCTTTGGGACTTCTTATGGTGATTGGCAACTAACTTTCATAATAATGTGCATTACCACAGCTGACCAGTTCATCTTTTAATCACCCACGTGGGTATATGCTCCTAAAAGCCAATGAGGAGATGGGAGAGGCAGGACTTGCAGCGCGATTGGCGTCACAAATAGAACCATCTTCTATTTTAGCGCCTGGCAACTCATGCTTGTTGGCACGCCAGCAGTGTGGGTACAATGATTGAATAACATGTATGTGTACATTTATTTTGCAACGCTCGCGCACGCGATGCAAGCGGTGTGGTCAGCATGTCAGTAACCACGGTCCAAGTCTATTGGATGTCTTTTTTTGGTGCAGTCTGGACTGGCCTTGAGCCAATCATAGATGTCTATGTTTGGTTCAGATTTGGTCCAGTCTGGACCGGCCTTGATTTGGTCCAAAAATAGACGTCAATAAATTACGTCTTTTCAACATTCATAACATTTTAAACATCAAGAAAATGCGTATTTTCACCTTTCATTCAGAACCTAAAATGTAAAACTTCAACATCTGGAAAATACTTATTTTAGACATCTTTTCAACATAATTCTGCTTACTGGGACTATTCTAGATTTGTGGGGTATAGGAGGGTGGCAGAAAGGGCAGAACCGGGCCTGAGTTAAAGTGTTGTTGCTATGGCACACTAGTAGCAACCTTAGCACAGAGCACCTGAAAATATGTACAGTACAGTACATATTTAGTTATTGTTTAACCGTTTTTTTTTTTTTGCATATTTCTGGTGGTTTTGACTCACAGATTCTTCAAATTAGCCACCCTTTGCCTTGATGACAGCTTTGCACACTCTTGGCATTCTCTCAACCAGCTTTATGAATTAACTTTTAATAACGCACAAGTGAAATGCATTCCATGTGACTACCTCATGAAGCTGGTTGAGAGAATGCCAATAGTGTGCAAAGTTGTCATCAAGGCAAAGTGAGGCTATTTGAAGAATCTAAAATATGAAATATATTTTTGGGTTACAACATGATTCCATATGTGTTATTTCATAGTTTTGATGTCTTCACTATTATTCTGCAATTTAGAAAATAGTCAAAATAATAAAAAACCCTTGAATGAGTAGGTGTGTCCAAACTTTTGACTGGTACTGTATGTAAAACACCCAAACAGAGGGGCATGCACACACACACACACCACACACACACACACACACACACACACACACACACACACACACACACACACACACACACACACACACACACACACACACACACACACACACACACACACACACACACACGACTGTAAACATCTCAATGCTGTGAACACCTAGGGAGAGGGAGAATGAGTTGTGCCAACCTAAAGCACCATTCATTATGCTCTACCTTTCAGCCTAAACAAAGCCACTCGGCATGTCTCCATTCACATACTCTCCCCACACAGAACACCTCTCTCCTCTCTGTTTCTCTCTGTTCTCTTGTCTGCCTCCACTCTCTCCACCTCTGCCTTACCATTTCTCTCCTTCCTCCCACTCCTCTTCCATCTCCTCTCTTTTCTCATGTCTCTCCTTTCCTCTCCCTCCTTTTCAGCCTCTCCTTCCCATCTCTCCTCTCCCTATTCTGCCTCAATGCATTCCTCCCTCTCCCTTTTCTCCTTTCCCACTCCTCCCACCTCTCTCTTCTCCTTTCCCCTCTTCTCTCTCTTCTCTCTCCTCTCCTGCGGTGTAAATAAAATGTCTGTCTCTCCATGGAGTGGCCCCTCACAGACTTTATCCGGCAGGTGAAAAAAGACACTGGCTATTCATCACCACTCTCAGCCAGCTCTGACAGACCAAGGCAAAATAATAATGATGATGATGATATTGTTATTTCTGAGATAGAATAACAGGGAACCCATTCAATATCAATCTGTTTTTGTCTTGGCGGAGGCTGGCAGTGGGTACATGCAGAACCATATGAGTTGAAGATGGGGAGAATGTGTGGAATTGAAAAACGGGTCATGAATAAATATGACAGTACATTTTTCCTGCTCCTTATCAAGGTGGCCCAGGGAGAGGTACTGTAGAAAGGAAACACAGTGATTATGGGGAGCAGCGAAGACTGGCTGACAGCAGATGTCTTGTTGATGATAGAGCAGACAGCCACATAGCCACATGAAGCCAACATACAAATCACAGTGTGGAGAGCTAAACCACATAGCATTACAGCCCACTCACCTAAACCACCCATTTGTGCTCATAATGCATGCTCATGATCATCCCAAACGCTCATTGCGACCGAATATATTCCTCAAAATTGCTGTGGATTGCCGGATTACATATTTTCAGAAGTCTGTCAAAACAACTTCATGTGGAATGTATTTGAGTTAAGAAGATGCTCATATACAGTCATGTGAAAAAGTAAGTACATCCCCTGGAAAGTTTTTTTTTTTTTTACATATTTGGACAGATGGATATGTAATCTTCACTTCAACACTATTGACAGATAAAGGTTACCCAATTGAACAAATCACACACACAAAACATGTTTTGTTGAAAATGTTATGTAAATAAAATTAATTAATTAATTAATTAATTAAAATAAACAAAAATGCCTTTTCCTTATGGGGAAAAAGTAAGTACACGCCTACCTTTACCATCACATTAAATGGTTAAAATTAAAATTAGGTGTACCAAAACAAGTGCAAATGACTAGAAAACATTAGAGAGAAACTCTCTAAAGATAAGAAAATTGGTCTGGTTTGGTCTTAACCATATGGTTGTGTGGTAACACATCATTCAAAGATCAAAAGATCTACCCGAGGCCATCAGAAGAAAGATTATTGATGCCCATGGGAGGGGTTACAAATCAATTTCCAAGCAATTCGAAGTACATCATTCCATTTCCAAGCAATTTGAAGTACATCATTCCACTGTCCGCCGACAGTGGAATTCCAGACCACTGGCAAACTACCTAGGACAGGTCGTCCCACCAAAGTCAGCCCAAGAGCTGACCGAAAGATGCTCATAGAAGTCTCTAAGAACCCCAGGGTAACATCAAGGGATCTACAGGCCTCTCTTGCCACAATCAATGTCGAAGTGCATGGGTGCACTGTCAGAAAGAGACTGCACAAACTTGGCCTACATGGGAGGTCAGGAAGGAAGAAGCCTCTGCTCTCAAAAAATTATATCAAGACACAACTCATCAAATCAAATCAAATGTATTTATAAAGCCCTTTTTATATCAGCCGATGCCACAAAGTGCTATATAGAAACCCAGCCTAAAACCCCAAACAGCAAGCAATGCAGATGTAGAAGCATGGTGGCTAGAAAGGCAAAACCTAGGAAGAAACCTAGAGAGGAACCAGGCTCTGAGGGGTGGCCAGTCCTCTTCTGGCTGTGCCGGGTGGAGATTATAACAATTCATGGCCATTAAGGCCAGTTCTTTCTCCAAGATGTTCAAATGTTCATAGATGACCAGCAGGGTCAAATAATAATAAAAGTAGTTGTGGAGGTTAGCCCCCCGGCACATAGACTATTGTAGCATAGATACTGGAGGCTGAGACAGGGGGGGTCAGGAGACACTGTGGCCCCCTCCGGCAATACCCCGACAATACCAGGCAGAGACAGCAAGGGTGGTTCGTCGCTCCAGAGCCTTGCCGTTCACCCTTGCACCCCTGGGCCAGACTACACTCAATCATAGGAAATACTGAAGAGGTGAGTCTTCAGTAAAGACTTATTGGTTGAGACGGAGTCTGCGTCTCTCACATGGATAGGCAGACCATTCCATAAAAATTGAGCTCTATAGGAGAAAGCCCTGCCTTCACCTGTTTGCTTAGAAATTCTAGGGACAGTAAGGAGGCCTGCGTCTTGTGACCGGAGTGTACGTGTAGGACCAAATCTGAGAGATAAGTAGGTGCAAGCCCATGTAATGCTTTGTAGGTTAGAAGTAAAACCTTGAAATCAGCCCTATCCTTAACAGGAAGTCTGTGTAGAGAGGCTAGCACCTGAGTAATATGATCAAATCTTTTGGTTCTAGTTAAGATTCTAGCAGACTTGTTTAGCACTAATTTAAGTTTATTTAGTGCTTTATCCGAGTAGCCGGAGAGTAGAGCATTGCAGTAATCTAATCTAGAAGTGACGAAAGCATGGATTAGCTTTTCCTCATCATTTTGGGGCAAAAAATCATTTTGATGGAAAAAAGCTATCCTTGAAATATTCTTGATATGTTCATTAAAAGAGAGATCAGGGTCCAGAGTAATGCCGAAGTCCTTCACAGTTTTTTGGGGGACGACTGTACAACCATCAAGATTAATTGTCAGATCCAAAAGCAGATCTCTTTGTTTCTTGGGACCTAGAACTAGCATCTCTGCTTTGTCAGGCAATTTTGGGGCATCACCATGCCCCATCCAATCTCTCTAAACAGATGCAGAGCCTTGGTCTGACGCCATTAAAAGGTTGATTACCACTTTCACGAGTGCAGTCTCAGTGCTATGATAGGGTCTAAAACCAGACTGAAGTGTTTCGTATACATTATTTGTCTTCAGGAAGGCAGTGAGTGGCTGCGCAACAGATTTTTCAAAGATTTTTAAGAGAAATGGGAGATTCGATATAGGCTGATAGTTTTTTACATTTTCTGTGTCAAGGCTTGGCTTTTTCAAGAGCGGCTTTATTACTGCCACTTTTAGAGAGTTTGGTACACATCCGGTGGAGAGGGAGACATTTATTATGTTCAGCATAGGAGGGCCGAGCACAGGAAGTAGCTCTTTCAGTAGTTTAGTTGGAATTGGGTCCAGTATGCAGGTTGAAGGTTTAGAGGCCATGACAATTTTCATGAATGTGTCAAGAGATATAGGATTAAAAAACTTGAGTGTCTCCATTGATCCTAGGTCCTGGCAGTTCTGTGCAGACTCAGGACAGCTGAGCTTTGGGGAAATACGCAGACTCAAAGAGGAGTACGTAATTTGCTTTCTAATGATAATGATCTTTTCGTTGAAGAAGTTCATGAATTCATCACTGCTGAAGTGAAAGGCATCCTCTCTTGGGGAATGCTGCTTTTTGGTTAGCTTTGCAACAGTATCAAATAGAAATTTAGGATTATTCTTATTCTCCTCAATTAGGTTGGAAAAATAGGATGATCGAGCAGCAGTGAGTAGGAAGCAAGTAGCAAGACTTCCAGTTTGGTGGAGCGCCATTTCCGTTCCAGTTTTCTGCAAGCTTGCTTCAAAGCTTGGGTATTTTCTGTGTACCAGGGAGCTAGTTTCTTTTGGCAAATGTTTTTAGTTTTTAGGGGTGCGACTACATCTAGGGTATTACGCAAGGTTAAATTTAGATCCTCAGTTTGATTGTTAACTGATTTTTGTACTCCGACGTGTCCTTGGATAGGTGGAGGGAGTCTGGAAGGGCATCTAGGAATCTTTGGGTTGTCCGAGAACTTATAGCACGGCTTTCGATGATCCTTGGTTGGGGTCTAAGCAAAGTATTTGTTGCGATTGCAAACAAAATAAAATGGTGGTCCGATAGTCCAGGATTATGAGGAAAAACATTTAGATCCACAATATTTATTCCACGTGACAGAACTAGATCCAGGGTATGACTGTGGCAATGAGTAGGTCCGGAGACATGTTGGTCAAAACCCACTGAGTCGATGATGGCGTCGAAAGCCTTTTGTAGTGGATCTGTGGACGTTTCCATGTGAATGTTAAAGTCACCAAAAATTAGAATATTATCTGCCATGACAACAAGGTCTGATAGGAATTCAGAGAACTCAGTAAGGAACTCTGTATAAGGCCCAGGAGGCCTGTAAACAGTAGCTATAAAAAGTGATTGAGTAGGATGCATAGATTTCATGACTAGAAGCTCAAAAGATGAAAACGCTGTCCTTTTTTGGGTGGTAAATTGAAATTTGCTATCGTAAATGTTAGCAACACCTGATGCGGGGGACATGGTCACTAGTGTAACCAGGAGGAGAGGCCTCATTTAACACAGTAAATTCATCAGGCTTAAGCCATGTTTCAGTCAGGCCATTCACATCAAGATTATGATCAATGATTAGTTCATTGACTATAACTGCCTTGGAAGTGAGGGATCTAACATTAAGTAACCATATTTTAAAAAAGTGAGATATCACAACCTCTTTCAATAATGACAGGAATGGAGGAGGTCTTTATTCCAGTGAGATTACTAAGGCGAACGCCGCCATGTTTAGGTTTGTGCAACCTAGATCGAGGCACAGACACGGTCTCAATGGGGGTAACTGAGCTGACTACACTGACTATGCTAGTGGCAGACTCCTGCTACCTGGCCTGCACCCTATCTCATAGTGGAGCTAGAGGAGTTAGAGCTTCGTCTATGTTCATAGATAAAATGAGAGCATCCCTCCAGCTAGGATGGAGTCCGTCACTACTCAGCAGGCCAGGCTTGGTCCTGTTCGTTGGTGAGTCCCAGAAAGAGGGCCAATTGTCTACAAATTCTATCCTTTGGGAGGGGCAGAAAACAGATTGAGTTGTGAGACTCTGCTGTAGAGCTCATCACTCCCCCTAACTGGGAGGGGGCCAGAGACAATTACTCAATGTCGCCACACATCTTTCTAGCTAATTTACACACTGAAGCTATGTTGCGCATGATGACCTCTGACTGTTTCATCCTAACATCGTTGGTGCCGACGTGGATAACAATATCCCTATACTCTCTACACTCGCCAGATTTAGTTTTAGCCAGCACCATCTTTAGATTAGCCTTTACGTCGGTAGCCCTGCCCCCTGGTAAACAATGTATAATCGCTGGATGATTCTTAAGTCTAATATTGCAGGTAATGGAGTCGCCAATGACTAGGGTTTTCAATTTGTCAGAGCTAATGGTGGGAGGCTTTGGTGGCTCAGACCCCGTAACGGGTGGAGGAGAGACCTGAGAAGCCTCTGGCTCCGACTCGTTGCTTAATGGGGAGAACCGGTTGAAAGTTTCTGTCGGCAGAATGAGCGACACCGGTTGGACATGCCGTCTGCATTTCTTTCCAGAAGCCCTGAGAAAATTGTCCGGCTGCGGGGACTGTGCGAGGGGATTTTTACTAGTAACTGTACTTACTGGTGGCACAGACGCAATTTCATCCTTTCCTACACTTAAATTGCCCTTGCCTGACGATTGCATCTGAAGCTGGGCTTGCAGCGAGGCTATCCTCGCCATAAGGCGATAGTTTTCCTGTATGTTATGAATACAACTGACTTTACCCAGGTGTTGGTTGAATTGTTTAATATAATAATGGTGTTCTTTGCTCAGACAGGGCCTTTCAGGGGCAGGGTAAAGGGCCCCCTGTTGGGCCTTGCGGCATACGATCCTCTCATTTCTGCACACCTCTTACCTAATCAGCTCCCCATGCCCCTTTCTCCCTCACTACCTCTGTCTTTAATTCTCCCGCTTGCTTTGTTTTTGTTGTTGCTTTTTCCCTTCCTTTTTCTCTCTCAGGTGATTAAACAAAAGCTTACAAATTGCTGTCTTTAGCCAGAAGCAGCGCAGGGAGGGCTACACAGCAGTCACTATGGTGGGTGGGAGGGAGGGGAAGAGAGAGGGAGAGCGAGGAGCGGGGGTGGATGCTGTATGTGTTGTATGTATAGATTCCGATCCAAGAGTGGTAAGGAATGGGGAATGTTCACTTTTGTAGACAACTACAGCTAATAATAGGCTAGCTAGTAGCTACTAGCTTCAATATGTTTTGGAAGCGGCAAGCTAAATAATTATAGCTGGCTAATGAGCATGGATATGCGAAATTGTCTGGGCACTGCCAAGAGCCAAAAAAATGAAGACCACCATGTCGAGAGCGAAACCGAGCTCACCGAGCCCCCTGCTGGCCCGACCACAGAGGTTGAGGAGCCTAGCAGCAAATGTAATACCCCCTGCCATCCCCCACAGGGCTTGCTGACCAACAAAATCGAGCCAGGGCCTAGCACCAAGGGCACGAGGGTAACATCATAACAAGTGCCTGCAACTCCGTTACCCCAGCCACTAGCACCTGACGACCTGTTGGACATAACCAAAACTGAACCAGTGACAGCGGTGTTCATGGTGGCTCGCAAATTCTTGAAAATGGATTTGCATACACAGCCAACAGCAAATGGCACTTCAAAGATATGGCTGGCATTTGTCAGCAATGCTGACTGTGCTGTTGGCACTGAAACATGGATTAACATTTGGTACATCTACAGCAATGTGTGAAAAAAAAAAATCTATCCTGAAGAACGTATTCAGTTAACACAGACGCAGCATGTTACATCAACGAAAAGCTCAGCTTGTCCAGCTGGCATTTGAGAGAGACCTGAAAAGTACATTTTGCCAGGAAGGAGAATGGAATCAGAAACTTCTCATGAGGTTCAACACAGCATGGAAGAGGCTGCAGCTCTTCTAAATGGTAACTTAAGCTACAACCTTTTTAGCCTGGCTGTGCTCTGGTGGGGTGAGCCCTGGTGAGGCTCTGGTGTGGTGAGCCCTGGTGAGATGTTCCTGTTGTCTGGCTGTCACTCAACAGTTTCCTTTGTGTATCAAGAATGGTCCACCGCCCAAAGGACATGCAGCCAACTTGACACAACTGCGGGAAGCATTGGAGTCAACATGGGCCAGCATGCCCCGAATAATTGAGGCTGTTCTGAGGGCAAAAGGGGGTGCAACTCAGTGTATATGTCTGAATTTCAGATAGGCTTACATTTTTATAAATTATGTATGTAGGACCAATACCTTGTGTAGCCTACTTAAATAAGTAGGCACACTTTCACTTTGTTATCATTCATTTGTATTACAGTGTGTAATTGATATTAATTTTATAGTAGCCTATGTTATAAAAACGACACATAGCCTACTTCTTGCCTCCTCCCTGCTCTCTTGCTATAGTGTGTGTGTGTGTGTGTGTGTGTGTGTGTGTGTTTGTGTGTGTGTGTGTGTGTGTGATCATAATCGCCATCGATAAAAGACAGTACTGTGCAGCCGTCTTCATCGACCTGGCCAAGGCTTTCGACTCTGTCAATCACCGCATTCTTATTGGCAGACTCAACAGCCTTGGTTTCTCAAGTGATTGCCTTGCCTGGTTCTCCAACTACTTCGCAGACAGAGTTCAGTGTGTCAAATCGGAGGGCCTGTTGTCCGATCCTCTGGCAGTTTCTATGGGGGTGCCACAAGGTTCAATTCTTGGGCCAACCCTTTTCTCTATACACATCAACGATGTCGCTCTCGCTGCTGGTGACTCTCTGATCCATCTCTACGCAGACAACACCATTCTGTATACATCTGGCCCCTCTTTGGACACTGTGTTTACTAACCTTCAAACAAGCTTCAATGCCATACAACACTCCTTCCGTGGCCTCCAACTGCTCTTAAATGCTAGTAAAACCAAATGCATGCTTTTCTATCGAACGCTGCCCGCCTAGATATTTGTGGACACCTACAAATATCTAGGCGTCTGGTTAGACTGTAAACTCAACTTCCAGACTCACATCAACCATCTCCAATCCAAAATTAAATCCAGAATCGGCTTCCTATTTCGCAACAAAGCCTCCTTCACTCATGCTGCCAAACTTGCCCTTGTAAAACGGACTATCCTACCGATCCTTGATTTCGGCGATGTCATTTACAAATTAGCCTCCAACACTCTGCTCAGCAAATTGGATGTAATCTATCACAGTGCCATCCGTTTTGTTACCAAAGCCCCATATACTACCCACCACTGCGACCTGTATGCTCTCGTTGGCTGGCCTTCATTATATATTCGTCGCCAAACCCACTGGCTCCAGGTCATCTATAAGTCTTTATTAGGTAAATCCCCGCCCTATCTCAGCTCACTGGTCACCATAGCAACACCCACCCGTAGCATGCGCTCCAGCAGGTATATCTCACTGGTCACCCCCAAAGCCAACACCTCCTTTGGCCGCCATTCCTTCCAGTTCGCTGCTGCCAATGACTGGAACGAATTGCAAAAATCATTGAAGCTGGAGGTTCCTATCTCCCTCACTAACTTTAAGCATCAGCTGTCAAAGCTGCTTATCGATCACTGCACCTGTATATAGCCCTTCTGTAAATAGCCCACACTACTACCTCATCTCCATATTTATTTTATTATTTTCACACATCATAATTTGCACATCCTTCATTCCCGTGTTAATGCTAACCTGTAATTTATATCTCCATGGTGATATATGGTCTATTTATTGTCCTACCTCCTAACCTTATTGCATTTTGCACTACATTTTGCACTCTGTATATAGATTTTCTATTGTGTTTTTGACTATGTTTGTTTACTGTGTAACTCTGTGTTGTTTTTGTCGCACTGCTTTGCTTTTACTTGGCCAGGTCGCAGTTGCAAATGAGAACTTGTTCTCAACTGACCTACCTGGTTAAATAAAGGTGAAATAAAAAAATTAAAATAAAGTGTGTGTGTGTGTGTGTGTGTGTGTATTGCTCTTAGAATGTGCATTTACTCTTAATCGCTGCAGATTCAAATGTAGGAAAATTTTCACATGAGCGGAATACAACAGGTGTAGATCTTACAGTGAAATGCTTACAAGCCCTTAAAAACAATGCAGTTTTAAGAAAAAAAATAAGCGTTAAGAAAGTATTTGCTAAATAAACTGAAGTAAACAATAAATAAAAAAAATGTATAAAAAAAAATAAAAGATTGAAAATACAAATAAAATGACAGCAACGAGGCTATATACAGGGGGTACCGGTACAGAGTCAATGTGCGCGGGCAGAGGTTAGTTGAGGTAATTGAGGTAATATGTAATTTGGTTAGCTGTTCAGGAGTCTTATGGCTTGGGGGTAGAAGCAGTTAAGAAGTCTTTGGACCTAGACTTGGCGCACCGATACTGCTTGCCGTGCGGTAGCAGAGAGAAAAAAATATTTTCAGTCTCCTGAGGGGGAATAAGCATTGTCGTGCCTCCTTCATGACTGTCTTGCTGTGGTTGGACCGTGACAGTTCATTGGTGATGTGGACAAAAAGGAACTTCAAGCTCTCAACCTGCTCCACTACAGCCCCGTCGATGAGAATGCTCGGCCCTCCTTTTCCTATTGTCCAAGATCATCTCCTTTGTCTTGATCACGTTGAGGGAGAGGTTGTTATCCTGGCACCACACTGCCAGGTCTTTGACCTCCTCCCTATAGGCTGTCTCATCGTTGTCGGTGATCAGGCCTACCACTGTTATGTCGTCGTAAAACTTAATGATGGTGTTGGAGTCGTGCTTGGCCATGCAGTCATGGGTGAATAGGGAGTATAGGAGGGGACTGAGCACGCACCCCTGAGGGGCCCCCGTGTTGAGGATCAGCGTGGCAAATGTGTTGTTGCCTACCCATACCACCTGGGGCGGCCCATCAGGAAGTCCAGGATCCAGTTGCAGAGGGAGGTCCTTAGCTTAGTGATTGGCTTTGAGGGCACTATGGTGTTGAATAGCATTCTCACGTAGGTGCTCCTTTTGTCGAGGTGCGAAAGGGCAGTGTGGAGTGCAATAGAGATTGTGTCATCTGTGGATCTGTTAGGGCGATATGCGAGTTGGAGTGGGTTTAGGGTTTCTGGGATAATGGTGTTGATGTGAGCCATGACCAGCATTTCAAAGCACTTCATGGCTACAGATGTGAGTCCTACGGGTCGGTAGTCATTTAGGCAGGTTACCTTGGTGTTCTTGGGCATAGGGGCTATTGTGGTCTGCTTGAAACATGTTGGTATAACAGACTCGTTCAGGGACAGGTTGAAAATGTCAGTGAAGACACTTGCCAGTTGGTCAGCGTATCCTGGGAGTACACATCCTGGTAATCCGTCTGGCCCTGCGGCCTTGTGAATGTTTTACTCACATCGGCTAAGGAGTGTGTGATCACACAGTTGTCCGGAACAGCTGGTCCTCTCATGCATGCTTCAGAGTTGCTTGTCTCGAAGAGTGCATAGAAGTTATTTAGCTCGTCTGGTAGGCTTGTGTCACAGCTCACGGCTGTGCTTCCCTTTGTAGTCTGTAATAGTTTGCAAGCCCTGCCACATTTGACAAGCATTGGAGCCGTTGTAGTGGGATTCAATCTTAGTCCTGTATTGACGCTTTGCCCTTTAGCTCAGTGCGGATGTTGCCTGTAATCCATGGCTTCTGGTTGGGATCTGGACATATGGTTACTGTGGGGACGACTTCATCGATGCACTTATTGATGAAGCCGGTGACTGAGGTGGTATACTACTCTATGCCATCTGAAGTATCACGGAACATATTCCAGTCTGTGCTAGCAAAACAGTCCTGTAGCTTAGCATCTGCGTCATCTGACTTCTGTATTGAGCGAGTCACTGGTACTTCCTGCTATAGTTTTTGCTTGTAAGCAGGAATCAGGAGGATAGAGTTTTGCCAAATGGAGGGTGAGGAAGAGCTTTGTACGCGTCTGTGTGTGGAGTAAAGGTGGTCTAGAGGTTTTTTTTCCTCTGGTTGCACATGTAACATGCTGGTAGAAATGAGGTAAAACGGATTTAAGTCCCCTGAATTAAAGTCCTCGGCCACTAGGAGCTCCGCCTCTGGATGAGCATTTTCAATGTTTGCTTATGGCCTTATACAGGTCGTTGAGTGCGGTCTTAGTGCCAGCATTGGTTTGTGGTGGTAAATAGACGGCTATGGAAAATAGAGATGGAAACTCTCTTGGTAAGTAGTGTTTTCTACAGCTTATCATGGGATACTATACCTCAGGTGAGCAAAACCTCGAGACTTCATTAATAGTAGATTTTGTGCACTAGCTGTTATTGTCAAATAGACACAGACCGCCACCCCTTGTCTTTCCGGAGGCAACTATTCTATCTTGCCGATTCACGGAAAACCCAGCCAGGTGTATGTTATACATATCGTCGTTCAGACAGGACAAAGATATTACAGTTTTTAATGTGATTTAATGTGACGTTGGTAGGTTAATCGAAGCTCATCCAGTTTATTATCCAATGATTGCATGTTGGCTAATAGGACTAATGCGTTTACCCACTCGCCGTCAGATTCTTACAAGGCACTCCAACCTACGACCCCTATATATCTCTGTCTCTTCATGAGAATGACGGGGATTTGGGCCTTGTCCGGTGTCTGAAGTAAATCCTTTGCATCGTATTCGTTAAAGCAAAAATCTTTGTCCAGTACGAGGTGAGTAATTGCTGTTCTGATATCCAGAAGCTTTTTTTGGTCATAAGAGACGGTGGCAGAAACATTATGTACATAAAAATAACGCGAAAAAACACACAAAATATCACAATTGGTTAAGAGCCTGTAAAACAGCAGCCATCTCCTCCGGCGCCATGCTCACTAGTGCTAGTGGTGCTCACCCTGTCGAGCTGATCTGTGCGTGTTGGAAGGCACAAATTATGTATAGGCCTACGGCAGCTACGGCTGCATTTCGGATACACATGCCCAAGCATATCTTTCTTGTGTTATTATACTGTATAAAGTGACGGTTGTTGATGTGTATGGCTACATTTCAGATACATTTAGTACAGCAGTAGTAGGACCAATCTACCCAATGGATTTAAAATGCCCCCTCAGGCATGTCATCCTGGTGCCGGGCCTAGGCAGATTCGATAGAAACATCCAAAGCGTTCAAAGACAAAAGTGTGGGCAATCCTGTGATGATGATTAGTAAAAATGTGGAAGCCAGATTTAAAGACTGCTTTGACTGTGGTTCCCAATGCAATGTGGTTAAGGGATATGGGGAGGTTGTGTTTTGCTGTAACAGTCAACTTGGGCATTTCAATTTCACTTAAAACCGAGCATTTTAAAACTTTTGGGAATTGAAGGTGGAATGAATGAGATATTGGTTATTGTAATCATTAGTTAACAAAATTACATATTTTTTTTTATAAATTGGTACTTACTAAGTACACATGACCCAAGAGAACAGTGCAGGGAGAATGGGTTTAGAATGTACATCTCTCTGTAAAACTCTACAGATGTAGGATTTTAATTTGACTAGTTTCTCAGAGCAGGAAAATAATCCTGCAGTAACAGGAAATATGAATTATTGTGTGGATTATAATTAATGGACATTTTTGTAGGGGTTGATTCGTTTTCAGTTAGGGCAAATCAAGTCTGAAATGTTGAACTTCAATTTACAAACTTTGGAAGCCGTCTGCAATTCCTGCAACAACAGGGTGATTAAGATCCTGCAGATCTTACATCTGTATCTCTCTCCCCTCATCCTCCTCTCACTTTCTCTCTCAGGAGCAAGAGGATGATAACCTGAGCCCTCTCTGAGTGCCCTCTACCAGGACCTCCATCCTGGCCTCTCTTCTGAATGATGCCCCTCTAGGACCCAGGCAGTGGACATGAAGGAGGGCTGTAACCATGGAGTCAAAAGAGGGGCATCCATCATAAGGGTTACACAGGGGGAAGTGCAGGGGCCGACTGAGTCCGTATACTGGATATAATGACGAGATGCTTGTGTCTCCGCCCTAAGAATGGGATGTGTTGTCCACAGATCAAAATGGCAGGCTGTCAAGCTCTTGCCTATTCCTTTTCTTTGGATTGGAGGATAGGATCACATTATTTAAAAACTTTTTTGAATATATAATATTCAATAGGGAGTCAGGTGCTATGCTAGCCTCATGAATATGCATGGCCATCTTGAATTTCAACAGGGACGCATCCGATATAACATGTTTTCTCTCAAAGTTAAGGGGATATCAGGTGCGTCACACTTATATCAGTAACAACCTAAGCATTACGAAACTTCTACAAAACCAAATGTGACTGACTGGCTCGATTCGGTCTTATATAGCTAAATTTAAAATAGTGTTTTTGACATTGGATAAAAGTAGAGACTCAGAGTTAGAAAATGGTATATCATACACTACCGTTGAGGAACAATTGGAAAGTAATTCTGCTTTGAAAGTTATATAAATTATATCCCCAAATGGCACTTGAATGTTTTGGTAAACCCATTCAGCATCATTCACACCCTCTTAAACCTTAGCCCCACCAATCTCTTTAAGGATTCACATGTAAGGCCATGTACTAATCAACCAAAGATTTAAAGATTAAAGGCTGGTTTATACTAGTGGTGTGTTCATAAATTCAATCTGGAGTGCCAATGTGCACTCAGAGTGCGTTCTAACCTAACAACAGCAGTCAAGCACCTAAGCTAACTCACTAACGTTAGCAAGCTTGCTAGCTACTTCCAGACACAAATGAGAGAACAGCTCACTCTGACCATTTTACTCGCCCTAGCAGAGATGGTTAGGTTGTTATGTTATCCAGAGCATTGGTGACTGTATCTGTGCTGCTGGCAACAATTTAATTACATTTACTGACACCGACCATATTCAAGGGTTGTTGAGCGTTCGTAAATTCGTCAGTTATTCTGCACTTTGGCACACTCAGACTACAGTGCTCTGAAATTGGAGTAGAAATTGGAGTAGAAAGTCCGAGCGAATTTACCAGCTACGTCTATCGACAGTTGTCGCAGTGACATCATGAATATTCTATTGAAATGGTTACTTACATAGTGGAGTCTTTTGTTTAGACATATAGCTTGTTACCAGTAGCTAAACAATGAACCATAATCTCAACTCATAACGTTACTACCCTGCATACCAATCTGCAGGTAGCTAACCAATCAGGTTCAATGTTAGTTAGCTAGCTAACATTAGGCTATAACTAGCATTGCAAATGACTCAGAGATACAAATAATAATATTACACAGATCGTACACAAAATGTTAGCTGGCGAGCCAGCCAGCTAGCTAACGGTACGCTTTAACTTGAAATGAAAATGACTTTCTGACAAAATTTGAAACGTGTAATATCTGAAAAGGTAGCTAGCTAGACTATCTTACCCGTATACATGGAAGGATGCTTCTCCCTCTCTGTCACAGATGCCATGGTTGCCCTTAGTTTGAGGATGTAATCCATAGACAGCTGTTTTATATAATAGCCTTCCGTATGTTTTCTTTTCGACTCCCTCTGCATATTTGCAAACAAACACCAGAATTTTCTCCATCTCCTTAGCTATTATACTATAATTCCACTGGGCATTCCACTGATTTCAAAACTCAGTCCTACAGAAAGTGGAGAGCAACATTTGTGGATTTCTACTTCGTGATATCTTTCAAGGATTACCTACACATACTGACCAGCTCATGTTATAGACAGAAGCATGTTACATGGCAGACCAATCCGAACTCATCTCTCGGCATGCCCAGCCCATCCCACCCATTATCTCAGCCAATCATGGCTAAACCAACTAGTCTCGTAATTTCACAAAAACGCTTCACGTATCAAAATAGCAATTAATTTATATCTTGACTAAATTCAAGCCCTCTCATTGCCCCCCATACAAAAGCTCATCACTTGCTTAATAAGATCTGCTTAGTGGTCAAATTTGGGGCGGCGTAAACCCTCTCGCTTTGCCTCTTGTACTCTGACTGAGGCCAACACACATAGGTGAAAGACAGATGAAAGGTCAAAGATGAGGTTATTGTGTAAGGTTAGTCTAGCACCCAATCAATTACACAGGCAATCAAATAAGATACTGAAAGGGCTTTTCTAAGGCCAACCAACACCCCAGAGGAAAGAGCAAAGAGAAGTGAAACATCAGGGAATATGGACAAATATTAGGAAACTGACCTATCAGTCCCCAATTTAATCATTCAAGCCATGTATCATCTTTGACGGATGCTTTGAGAAGTCATATCATAAGAGGCATGCTCACTAGCATAAGAGGCATGAACCAGCTTGTTAATGTAAAGGTTAATACATTAAAATTAGCATTCATTTGCCTTATGCTAAATAACATCTCTGGTGCCAGCCTGTAAAGACTGACAGGTAAGCCCTTATCATTACAGCTTAGCTTAAATGGATTGTGAGTAAGATATTACAAAAATGTAACCCTTTACACTCATGGGAATTGGCTAAATTGAAATGTTTCTTACAGAAGAAATATGAAAAGCATATGCATAACCATGGTAGCAATTGAAAGGCAAACAGTTTGGCGATAATGGGAGACTAAATTCACTGTTGACTTTTTGCCACATTTGTTGATAATGAAATTTGAAAATACTATCTATTCAGTAACATGATAAGACTACTCCTGGAAAATGTGGCATAGGTGCAACATAAGACATAACAATTGTAAGGGTTTGAGTGTGAGGGTTTGAGTGTCTCCAAGTGGCAACATCTCCAAAGTGTGCACAGATCCTAAGCAATTTGAGTGCACTTTTATGACACAAAGAAGAGTCTTCAACTATAAGGAGCTTTTCTGAGCTCACCTAGCTGTTCTGTTGAGGAACTTGAGCAAGCACACTTGTAGTTGTTTCATTTGTAACACAACCCTGCATTCCCACCATCACACAATTACTGTTGTTGTTTACGCAATCCAAAAACGTATTCTATTGCTAACATGACTAGCTAAGTAATAAAATACGATCTTACAGTGTTAGACTTTCCCAAGGCAATTCAGGGAAACAGATCGTCATTTTGGTTAATTTTGTATCTATGTTAAAGAGGAGAGATATCCCCACATCCCATGCCTCCCTCCTGTGAATATGAGAGGTGAGATTCATTGGGTATGTGTCTGTCTATACCTTGTTAATGGCCTCTCCCAATTAGAGAGCAGACGAGCTGGATCAAACTGGAAAGATAGAGAGGATCTGTCTCTATTTTTCCTCACTGATAGAAAGAAACTCATGAATGTATATCAGTGTCAACAAGCCCAGATACACTGCGTTCCTGCCTGGTCTATAGGATGTGTACTGGAGAATGGGGTGTACAAGTTTAAAGGTGTAAAGAAGAGACTGGTTATAACAAGAGAAAAACTTCTGGCACACAACAGTAAAAGTAGAAAATGGCATTGTTTATACTCCAAAATTTCAAGTCATGCAACAAAACATTTTGGGTTTGAAGTGCAATCTTTGGGTCTAATCTTGTGGATTTGAGCAGTAGTGGGTGCATGTAATCAAGTGTGTGATGCACACACTGAGAACTGACACTGTGGGGTGGATGTCTTCCCCCTGGACTGCAGGAACACCCTTTCTATTCACAGTGACAGTCATGTCTCACACTGTAGCCCACAGAACAGATTACAATCAAACCCAGACTCCCAGTCAGTTTGGTGATCAATCACCACTGGTGCATGGATCCATTTATAAGTTTCACAACATTTGGCAGCCACTCCATAGCACATGCCACTGAGGACAGAGAAGATGAAACGGAAGAAAAGTCTGGGGGTTAGCGCACTTCTCTTCAGTCTCGTCTCAGTGGAGCAGACGTGGAGAGATGTGGAACAATATGGAAAGAGATGGAATGAGATATCCACTGGACTTTATTTGAACAGAACGGAAGTGCTTGGCGTAGTCAGTGGTGGTGGATCAGATTACGCTGAGCCGTGTGACTTAAACAACTCTTGCCCCAAGGCTTCTTCAAACTGCTCTGTGCTGCTGTACAGGCCACCAGGGAGATAAGGCAGAATACATTCTCTTGTTTGTACAGAAGTACACTGTGCTGCTACCCACTGTGGTGCACTGCACTGCATACGTCAGAACAGAGAACAGAGAGGAAACTGTAGAAAGAAGTTGGAGGACAGAAGTGCGAGAGTAGAAGATTACAAAACCAAAAACCTTGGCCTTTGTGAGAATTTTTTAAAAGTTGACTTCAGGTTTTAATTGATCATTGACACTTTTCTGTCAGCGGCTTTTCTGCACTTATTTTTACTGTTCACTGAAAATCCAGGTCAGATTACCATGTTACATGTATAATTGGTGTTCAATTGACCAAAGCTGGTTAATAAAGTGAAGAAGAAAGAATGTATGAAAGTTGAGGTTAAAGGCTAATGTGAGATTCTGGGTTTGTTGTATCCAGGGCCATATGGAGCAACACCAAGCCTTTAATGAGGACAGGAGCATGGTGACTACACTTCCATTTCATCCACATCCACACTGGTCTCTGGTTGGGATCAATTGGATGAGAAAATGTCTTTCCCCATCCTCACAATCACCTACAGATGTCAGATTTTAATTTGACCCCTTTTGTCGCAGGAAAATAATCCTGCAGCAGGAGGATTTTAATATCTGAAGTAACATTTAGAATCTCCACCAGGGGGCAGCTAGCTGGAAGCGGTCTTTGTATACAATGCACACCGTACCTACATTATACCTTATGAAGGCTACATGCAGGGTACAGAGCGTCTTGTGTGAATTCTTATGTGGATTACAATAAATTGACATATGTGACTCGTTTCAGGAAACTAGCCGTATATCGCGGGTCACAACTTCACAAGAGAGCCATTTGAATGTAAACTTAAAATGTTTTATCAAAATGCGTTTTTGGGAAGAAATGCCTTCTGGAATATGTGAACTTTCCTCTGCCTTAATAACAAATGTGTATGCCGATATGCAAATATGAAAACATTGTTAAATTACGAGCCTAGTTGGTTAAACCGCAGAAAAACACAGCAACCTTCCCACTAGCCATGATTGGCTGAGATAATGAGTGGGCTGGACATGCCGAGAGAGGAGATGTCTGGTCTGCCATATAGAAGGCTTCTGTCTATTTGAGCTGGTCAGTATGTGTAGGTAATCCTGTCTAATGCAGCTTTTTTTCAAATGTATGTAGTGTATGTAGTGAAGCTGCATAAGTGTTGCTCTCCACTTTCTGGAGGATCGAGTTTTGAAAACAGTGGAATTAGGGCTCCCAAGTGGTGCAGCGGTCTAAGGCACTGCATCTCAATGGTAGAGGTGTCACTACAGATACCCTGGTTCGATTCCAGGCTGTAGCACAACCGGACGTGATTGGGAGTCCCATAGGGCGGCGCATAATTGGCTAGGCGTCGTCCGATTTTGGACAGTGTAGGCAGTCATTGTAAATAAGAATTTGTTCTTAACTCACTTGCCTAGTTAAATAAAAAAGAAATAAAACATTTGAGTACGATAGCTAAAGAGAGAGATTGAGAAAACACCTGTCTCCAGATTACATCTTCAAACTAAGGACAACCATGGCATCGTGACATGGAGACGCATCCATCATGCATACGAGTAAGATAGTCTAGCTAGCTAAATTCAGATATTACACGATTCTAATTTGGACAGAAAGTGGTTTCATTTCAAGGTAAAGTGTACTGTTAGCTGGCTGGCTTGCTAGCTAATGGTACGTGTATGATGTTATTATTCGTATCTCAGAGTCGTTTGCTTGGCTAGTTAGAGCCTACCAGCAGATTCGTGCAGGGTTGTAATGTCATGCGTCAGGATTATGGTTAATTGTTTAGCTAGTTAGCTAACGTTAGCTTGCTAGCTAACGTCACGGGACATGTATGATCTTACACGTTGTTTACCAAGAAAGGTTGATTTGTTACCTAGCTACATCTCTTAACAAAAGACTATGCAAGTAACCATTTCGGGTGCGTTTGTAAATTCAGAGTATGCCAGAGCGCAGAATAACTGATGAATTTACGAACGCACAACACTCGTTGAATATGGTAGGCTGGACAATAGAGTGAGTCCAATTTCACCCAAGGATAAAAAACAGCCAAAGAATGTTGGCTGAGCTGGAACACTAGGGCAAGGCCATAGCAAATTAATTGAAACAAACCTTCTCAGAGCCTCTTCTGACTAGAGTGGTGCTTAGAATTCAATTTCCCCTAAATTGCACAAAAAAATGTATCCCTTTTTATTTTACCACTACAATCTGTTCTTAGGAAGAAACAACTGTGTAGAAAGTAAACATCCGCACCTCGATGGTGTCAACTGTGCTTAAGTAAGTGTAATGAGGAAGTAGGAAAAAAAGAAAACCTCTGACTATTTCTGGTCTAGTGATCGATGACATCCGAGCTTGCTGCCCAGATTTACATAATTACAAAGAGGAGATTATCCTGATTAAAATGGTGTACGACTTGTAAAAAATTGAAATATACACATTGTTGAGATATTTCCCGAAATAGACAGTCATACCCCTGTAGGAAACAATGGGACGACCTCAGAGTTTCAATATACATCCATTTTGAGTTATTTGGCGAAATACAGACATTATCATTATGTTGGGGAAATAAGGATATCTAAAAAACAAAGTATTTTATTTAACCAGTTTGCTTGTTTAAAAACAATTAAGCTAGTTAAATAAAAGACTGTGCTTTTAGATATCCCTATTTCCCCGAAATGAGATGGGTGGGGCTAAAGCTTAAGAGGGTGTCAGGCTCTGGCCATAGAGAAGCTTTGCTTCTCTATAGTTCTATGGTCAGAGTCTGGCAGATCTATGATTTCTACGTCTATGTGGTGTTGTGTGTGGGATCCCTAATTAGAGGCAGCTGCCATGCATTACCTCTAATTAGGGATCCTACTTAATTGTCCATGTCCATTGCTATGGCGTGGTTCATTGTTGTATATTGTCTCGTGTCGTGCTACGTGTGTCCTTTCATTATATATTATCATTTGTTATTTTGTATAGTTCGCTAGTTCATTCAATAAACATGTCGAACTATCGTTACGCTGCGCCTTGGTCTCTCTACACACCCGAACGTGACAGAGGGTGTGAACGATGCTGAATGGGTGTAAACAAAGAAGAGCTCTTCACTAGGTACCAAAGCATTTTCTCAAAAGTGAGATTACAAGTTTATCAACTTTCAAAGCAGAATTACTTTCCCATTGTTCCCTTAAATGCAGTGTATGATATACCATTTTGTAGTTCTGTGTCTCTGCTTTTATCCAATGTAAAAAAACACAATTTCAAAGACCGATTCAAGGTGGTCGGTCACATATTTTTAATGGGTAGATAATTTATTTCCTCAGTCCCTGTGTGGTACAGTGGTTACAGCCCCTGACCCCAACACACATATGCCAGAGTCGGCATGGGTTTGACTTCGGCCCACTGCCCATGGATGAAGGTGTATTGTTGACGCATTAATTCTGCGTAGTTACAGCATTAATTTAATTTAATTATGGTGTGGTTAAAGGGTTAAAATAGAAACAACTCAAAGTTTAAAAGTGTAGGCATTAATTCTGAGTGGTTTGGGGAAGGCTTAAAACAAAATAATAAAAAACTACGCACTGATGTATTATCGGTATTCTTAGTGCTTGCTAGAGCATTGTGAACTGCCGTAGTGGTGTTGGGCGATATGGTGACCAACATGAGCCTACATTAGGCCCATAAATTAATTGCATGTATTTGAATGTTTTCATAAAGTAAAATGAATAGTTTGATCATTTACACATCAAAGAAAAGTGTCTCACTTCAACAAAATCTTCTTATCAAATGCATAAACATCTTTATAAAATGAAAGATTTTGGCAATGAGGCCCTTTATCTACTTTCCCAGAGTCAGATGAACTCGTGGATACCCTTTTTATGTCGTTGCGTGCAGTTTCGATTTAGAATGGCCCATTATCAGCCATTACTATATTAACAACATTACATTTTTGTCATAAACATGAACATTATCCAAACCACAAGCTAGAACGAGTTAATTTTCATTTCCCTGGTAGGATCGGGAAGTTTTGACTTCATGTGTATTCGTCTGCTCATAGTGAACCACAAAGTCCAGAATCCAGATACAGATTGGGTGTGCCCACAAACTTGGTAAATGGCAATGTTTACTTAGAACGACCAATACACAGCCATCTAAGAACCTCTCTAGGATATTTTTAGGAAAATGTTTGTTTGTCACTAACGTTTGCCATCATGCATGTGTGGTGTTTTGTCTGGCTGTGCTAATTACAAACAAGCACACACATTAGTTATCTTTCACTGTTCTACCTAACAGAGATTTACCCCAATGTTGCCAGTGGTTTGCGATCATCTAGAATGAAGATTATGGTTACCAAAGATTATCAGAGGAATTTTCAGTCAACGGATGGGGAATCTATTTAGACGACAGCTGAGAAGTGATTCCGATACCATCGTTTTCTCCATTTCTCCATCCGTTTGAATTAGGAAAATGCTCCCTTATTAAAATAAATACTTTTTTGCTCCATTTGCTCCATAGTGTACGCCGGCATCTTATCTATCTAAAGTTCTCTCATTGATCGAAACAGGTATGTCAACCCCAAAGTGCCACATGTCATGATGACAGACACCCGTCTTTGTCAATAAGAGAAGACTTGAAATAAACAAGATGCCGGCGAACACATTGTTGGATTACATCACAGAGCAAAAAAAATTTTTTTTTTCCAAATTCAAACTGACCCCCTGCAACTGGAAACAGACATTTTATGAGACTTCTGTTTTCACGAATCCAGGATGAAGACAGCATCGCCAAGCTAAGGTTGGTCGAAACTTCTGTGCTACACCAAACAGTACCTATCCTGTAACTCCCAGTAATGGATACCAACAATTTTTGGTTAAATCATATTATCTGGTGTAACAATCTGTAGCTGATAGAACTGGTGACCAGCAGAGGAAGGGAGAGCTGGTCATGATGAAATTGCCATCCCAAAGAAACATACAGTATGTGAGGGAGAACAATTGTACATCTGTGGGAGTAGTCTTGACATGATCAAACTGCCATTCCGCTCCTCAAGTCATTTTCTGCTTGAGATTCAGCATAATGTCCAAACCATCGAGAGGGATACAGTTCACGGGATGCAGTTCTGCTACAATGACACACGCAGGCAAGGGAATTCTGTTTCTCTCCAAGTATTCACTCCAGGAAGAAGCCCAGGCACCACATGGTATTGTCTGTATGACAAAAAAATATAATAAATAAAACTCCATTGCAGTTTGAAAGACAGTTTAACAGTGCCAACATACATGTGCACAGGCACAGAGATTACATTTAGAACAATATCTAGTCTAATAGAAAGAAATATGGCATAAGCCTGAACATTTGCACACTGTCCAGACCATACAAAAAGGTACCTAGATAGGCAGGAAGACAGTACCTAGCTACAGCCATGTCTAACAGGCATGCTTAAGCAAAACATTTTTTTTATATAGTAAAACCAGCTTTAGAGATTTATAACAGTTAAATTGTTGTATTATTGTTTCTCCTCACCGTTAGCTAGACAAATTAACTAGCTAGCTTGCTGGATAGACAACATTCGTTTGATTAGTTTGGAATCCTATCTTGCATTATGTCTATAATTTTGTGATTTTGTCATGTATCCATGGTATAATCGTAACCAATGTCAACCCTTGTCAATTATGTTACATACCTAGCTAGTAAAACTATTTACAGTTGCTGATGTTATACATGCTTACTAAAAAGTTACAAACACGAGGCCTGCTGCATAGTAACAAGTTAACCAACTCCAGTCATGTGATAACATTTGCTGGTAAACCTAGCTTTAGGTGGCTTGCAGGCAAATAACTTACTTAGCTAGCCACTGTATTTGTCATCTGCACTCTTGGTGCTGACATCGGCAGTAGCTGAGCTTCTAGTGAAATCCAACTCTTTGTTTCAAATCCTCTTCACTATATTCCAGTTGAAACATTTATGGTTGAATGTCACCGTGTAGCATAAAAATATGCTTCATTGTTGAATTCCTGGTAATGAGAGGAATCACTTGAAGCCAATGTCGTCTGGTCACTTTTTTCAGTTTTGCCCAAAGGATTGTGTTGTTAGTGTCCACCTCTCTTTCAAAAAAGCCTGCCTTGGTGGAGGGACGGGGCCAGAGCACAAAGCACTGCCCCATATGAGTTGTAGTTTTTCAGAGACTGGAAATAATGTGTCAGCTTGTATATTTAGTAACTAATCTGCTGATTGGAACATCACTGAAAGACATCCAATTGCTCTATCGAAAAAGGACAACTATATCTACACGCACAAAAACGCCTTCAAGAAATGCCACAATATACCGGAAGCCGTCATAGGGTGTATCATTCAGCGCACAAAGCAATGCCTTCCTCCTGGGCACATCTCATTGACCTAGAAATGCCTCAGACATGATGAAAATAAGTCTAGACCCATTATGTACCAAAGACATATAAAAAAAAAGCACAATCATTATTTTAATTCAGCAATTTTTTTTCAGGCTTGGGCTCATATATAGGCCTATGCGTATGCATAAGCTCTTTCCACATGTGTATGGGTATTCTACATACGACATTTGAAGTAGCCTTTTTCTGTAGTCAATGACCAAAAGCGCCCTCATGGGTGGAATGTTATGAATATTTTTCATAATTTCATCAATAATAAAACAAATAAAATAAAAACTATGAAAATCAGGTGATTCTATTTCAAACAGTTTTGTTATACTGTATTTCATTATTTTGTATATAAAGTATAATATTGAGATGCATGTTTAAAACCTGACATGGTACAGGTGTCTTATTTTTTTAAAGCCCATAACCATGTGTGTGAGTTGTATACTTTTGTTTCAAAGTATGATTTGTTTAAGACTACCAAGAATCACTCTGTGTGACCCTGATTTAGCCCACTGCAGTAATTAATCATCACCTGTCTATTTTGTTGTGTTTGGCTTTGAAACAACATCCTCAACGACCATATTTTCTGTTGTTGAACTGTTTCTGTTCATCACAGTGAGGTCAAATAATGTAGCCTAACGGTGAGTTTTAAAAGCATGATAATGTTTTGATGATAAGTGTTTGATGTGATTTTCGATTTCATTTGCATTGATGTCAGAGTGGTTAGAGGGACAATAGAGCTCTGAGTACCAGGCCATTAGCGACCTGACGGTCGTTAGTGAGTTAGGTATGCCAACACATGTCCAGTGTATAAAAGGAGATTACCGTGACTCAACGGTTATGTGGAATTTGACTGCAGTCATGACTCATGAATGCCCGTGGAGCAGTAATATGGCGCAGATGGATGGGGAAAACAGAGATTGCGAACGTTCTGTGAGAAACAGAACAGTAGGAGGAAACTGCAAAAGGCAGATCAGAGAAAGAAATGCACCCCGTGTTCTAACAGCTAACCACTAACCCTTCATCTAATCCTTTTCATGAATGCATCCATCTAACACATTGTGGAGGAACGACATTGCCCACATTGCCCAACATGCTATTTCCACATGTGAAACGGGTTAATTTTCAGCAGCAGCCAAGGATGAGTCTTATCATGACCCCATTCAGAGGGCTTATCAATAAATCCCGGCTTCGGAAGAGAGGGCGAACAGAGCGGGCCAGAGAAATCTCCTCAAATAACTGCGAGCACACAGAGAAACCAATGTCTTAATGAGACTGCTTATCACAAGAGAGAGACATAATTAGGAACAAGAATATAACTCGCTTTAACATCAAACTAATTCCAAATAGATTTTTAAACCAAAATGAAAAAACTAAACTTTTTAGACACAGAGTAATCACGAAACTATGCACTCGCTTGAACAGAGTCTAGAATTGACCTAAAATGCTAGAGATACAGTACCTTTCTCCTCAAACCTTGCCCCCTTCAAACGTACACACAGAAGTGTAACTATTATCAATGCTTAAGCATGGCCAACATTACAGAAAAATAAATAAAAACATCAATAAATAATACACCCACACAGTTTCTGGCAATCATCGAGAGATCTGAGGACGGCTTAATTGAGGGAATCATGTAATGTTTACGAATCACAACCCCCAAAAAAGCTTGCATGAACCAACCATCAATGCATTCACCTCATTGTTCTGTTGGATCCAATTGCTAATGAGTCTTCCTCATTGTCCCCCACAATCATACAGCTAAACTTGAATTTGTCTGCAATGAAGCATGGATTAATATTAATATGTAACTACCACATAAGCAAATTCCCTTTGAAGCATTCCTCTGTCATTTTTTTGTCTCATTTGGTTGTACTGTAGCTCCTGAGATGAAAGGTAAGGTGTCTGCTCATCAGAAGGAAATTCAAGCAGGAGACAAACGGATTAAAATGAGAATATGCTATGTATCTCTAAATCTGCCTCATTATGATCAGGTGATTCTGCTGGATGTAAATCATAAAAGGAAACTATTACAGTTTACCGTACTTAGTGTTGTGTTTAATATACAGTATACCCATGCTGGAGGATAAACTGTATATTAAACACTTAACCTAAGGAGGCCAAGGCTGATTCCGACTCTAAGTAAGGATATCTTTAATGATTTCAGCCAGTATGACCCAAGGACAAAGCCAATGTATAAGCGACATACAGTATATTTCAGATTCCAAGTGGACAATAAAATGGTATTATGATTACAAATTATGGTCATTAACAGAAAAATCTGAGCTTTATATTTGTTACACTAACACTTAGAGGCACTTCTACATCTTTTTAAATTATTTAAAAAAATATTACAAAATGATTACCAAAATGTAACCTTAGTCCTCTCCAAAACGTGTTTTTGACCTTGTATATTTCTATTTGAAGGCTCTCCTTGAAAAACCTTCACTACTCCTGAGACCTCAGACCATCAGAGAAGGAGACATGTGAGGTCACAGATGCACACAGAGGAGAAGCTGTCTGATTGGCTACTTATCACCATGACATCAGGGCATTCTGCTAAACAACGGCACTGTCAAGCCGATGTCTCGTCTACAGACTCCGAAACGATACATAAAAGAAACCCAAAGTAATACCACTATTTGAGGTTGTTTTTCATTCTCAAATCATGGGCCACGTCTCCTCAGATATTTACTTCACTCATTCATTGAGGGGTTTATTTATTTATGGCTCATGGCTAACCAACAAGAGACGTCCCATCAGCCTCGTGGGTCCGCCTGTCACATCTACATATTTTTAATAGCTCATAACTCACACAGTCCTCGCTTGTCACCTCCCATCAAAAAGATGCAATGCTGCCTCTGACATCCATCAACTTTCCCTTCAAACTCCCTGGATTTGTGTCCCCATAACCCTGTTCCTCTTTTTCTTTAACTCATCCCCATCTTTCAGACTGATGTATAGTGTACCAAATATCCTGATATCATCATTGGCTACCGTGCTATTTAAAGTCCTTCATAACCTCTGAGAAAGATGCTCCCTCTGAGTTAAAGATCATTCCTTGCAATAGATTAGAAATCAAACAGAGACAAGCCGGAGCAGAGGCACAGAGATGAGGTAGAGATAAGGTGGATATGAGAAAGCGGCACGATAATAATGTCTGTGAATGTCAGGTGCGAGAGTGTGTGTGATTTGGCCCTCCCCGTCGCAACAGTCAAAGCTGTTTATCAACCATGCCATGTACTGTAATGGCAGATTAATTATACAAACAACAATGACGACAAAATACAACAACAAAAGGTTATTAGTTTCTAATGAACACAATCATCCCACTGGGTAGCTACATGCAAGGGGACAGAGGAAGGAAGAAACGTATGACATAGTTGAGGGAGAGAGATGGAGAGAAAAGGATGAGAAGTCACATGTAGACACAGGAGGAGAATGAATAGAGAGAAGGAGACATCATGAGTAAAAAAGACAACATGCAATGTTAAAGCCTCAGTTGAGAATACTTTGCTGCACCTAGGCTGAGTTTTGGAGTGAGCATCGAGCCCCGAGTGATTGCTGATGTATGAGATAATCAATCTCTCTCTCTCTCTCTCTCTCTCTCTCTCTGATGTGTTCAGACTGAGATCAGAATGGAAACCTGTTGCCATGGAGAGACCTGATGTTGGTATGTTGGAGCACTATAAAAGCATTCAACAATCTTCTTTATAACCCACAGTCATACAGGCCAGTTAGATGACTATACTGTCCAAAGTCATTGACTGATTGTAGGCCTATACTGTGTTTACCTGTTATATCACTTTAATACTAAGTTTTCGCCAACTTTACCATACCGGCAACTTTTTCCGCCTTTTCCTGAACAGGATTGCCGGTATCTTATAATTTTTTTTAACTAGGCAAGTCAGTTAAGAACAAATTCTTATTTACAATGACAACCTACACTGGCCAAACTCAGACAACGCTGGGCCAATTGTGAGCCGTCCTGTGGGACTCCCAATCATGGTCTGTTGTGATACAGTCTGGATTTGAACCAGGTTGTCAGTAGTGACGCCTCTAGCAATGAGATGCAGTGTCTTAGACCAAAGCGCCTCTTGGGAGCCCCAACTTTAATTTCCGCCTAACAACCTAGTAATCGTTTCGGTAAACTTCTGTCTACGGTTTAAGGCGTCTGCATGCTTCCCAGCCGAAACAGTTCGGAAGAGTGCTTATATTATGATGACATTTTGTGATGTTTTTGTGAATTCTTTTGGACATTTCGGGCACACAACATTTTTTCTTGAGGCAACCTTACCCTAATAAATATACTGGTATGTGTGTTGACTGTTATCGGGGTAGGTGTGTCTTGTCTGTTTAATGACCAAAATAATCAACTATTGATTTCATTAATATGGACATAACATAATGAAACTCAAACTCTACTGTTTTAAAAATACATTGTATTAGTCTTATGTTTCTTAGGACCTTCCTAAATGAATTGATAATGGATTTATTTCTGATGGTGTATATTCAATGGATTTATTAAAATAGACACCCACCCACATCTGCACACCACTACTACCACTCTTCACCAGCATGCCGGCATGTGCACGGGAGGTATAAAAGGCGTTTGCATGCATGAATGTGGTAAAAATAGGCCTGATTGTAAGGGGGTCATAAACTTTCACATCAGAATTAGACATTCAGCCATGTTTCTCAAATGTCACACTTAGAAGTTGTTTGAAATGTTAAATGTTGAAGTGTTTAAGGTTAAGTACAGGCATTAGCTCCAAATTATTAAGGTTAGGCATTAACTCTGAAGTTAAGGGTTAAGTTTGCGATTTAGCAACCTTTGGAACCAGAAGCAGATGCTTATGGTAAAGGTTAAGGTTTGGGATACCTCTTTAAAACCAAAATAGCTCAAAACAACTTTATATTGCTGGATTCCAACTTTCAACATTTGGAATCAGAGGCAGATGCTTAGCAAAACCGTAACCTACTTGAAGGTAACAGCGCTCACTGTTGCCCCTAGTGGCCGGTTTCCACGTCGTCTCCTGACATCCTCAAACATGGATGGACGTCGAATACGGACTTGTTTCACGGGTGACCTGGCTGCATATAAACATTGCCCAGGCAAAAAATACTTTAAATAGCAAGTGAAAGCAGTATTAGACTTATCAAGCAATATGACAGGCAAGCTATCTCCTATTCATGCTATTCCTGCTACACTGTGATGATTAAACCTCATATTTACACCATTAACCTCTTCAGTGGATGCTATTCATTATTTTGATGAGGACACACGCCTGCTCACACACACATGCCCACTCATACACTTGCAGTCATACCCGCACACACACATTTTTACCACACCCTATGTGTAGTAGATACCAGCAAAGCGGCAGGTAGCCTAGCGGTTAGATCATTGGGCCTGTAACCAAAAGGTTGCTGGTTTAAATACCCGAGCTGACAAGGTGAAAGAAAAACTGTCAATGTGCCCTTGAGCAAGGCACTTAACCCTAATTTGCTCCAGGGGCACCATATTACTATGACTGACCCTGTAGGTAGGCTGTCATTGTAAATTAGAATTTGTTCTTAACTGACTTGCCTAGTTAAATAAAATGAAAATTAATAAAAAAGCAAAGCTCTAATGTGTATGGTGTATGCAGACCTGCCACCCTCGCTCTCACACTTTGGCTGGCCTGTTGCCATGTATATTCCCCACCTCCCCCTACAGTCCAGAGGCTAAAACATACTTTTAACAGCCAAATGAATCAGGGAGGGAACAGCTTCCTGACAGCTTTGATGTCCGGTCAATATTTACGACTCCCGACTGAGGCAAGAAAAAGCGCCAGCCGCTAGAGCCAAGCTACAGCAGCATCAGCATTAAAGGCACAATACTGGCTGCTTCTGAAACTTTGGGAAATCAGAGAGCAGCTGAATATGCAGAAAATCAACCTTTAAGTGTTGATTAATTAATCATGTAAGTCACCCTGTAAGTGTTAATTAATTACAAATTATATGAGTTAAATAGAGAAATCCTTCAGGTCCTTTTCTCTCCACTTTATCACGATCCACACGGGTGTTCCCTCTTTCAGGGTGGTGTCAAATAACACAAACTGTAGCTGTGTGTGTGTGTGCCTGCCTGTGTGTTTGCGTGTGTGTGTGTGTGTGTGTGTGTGTGTGTGTGTGTGTGTGTGTGTGAGTGGGCATGTGTGTGTGTGTGTGTCCTTATCAGAACAATGAATAGCTTCCACTGAAGAAGACAATGGAGTAAATATGATGTTTATTCATCCATCACACAAACTTTAGCATGGACAAGACACAGCCTGTCTCTAACACTGCTTGACAAGTCTAACAGGTAAACACAAAATCGTTGTATGACATTGTGCAGGTATCCTATGGAGTGTATTTTTTGTCATGAATCAACAAATCACAGCACAGATTGAAGGGTAAACTTCCCACTTTTACTTCCTGGCATGGGCCTAGGGCAAAAATATGCAGGTTAAGACAACGTCATCACGTCAAACAGCATATCTGTTTGAAAACTGACAACATTTTTACCTCTTTCTTGTCGGCATTCGTCATTTGTACATCGATTTGTAAGTGTGTTTTTTAAAAGTGTTTTTGATAGGTCATTGAGTTAATGATTGGATATATCTTGTTGTTTTTACCGACAGAGTTGCAGGGCTGATGGCAGGTTGTCTTGTCTGGTTTGCATTGTTTGCATTTTAAAAGATGCATCTCAGCATCAGCTGCTTTTTAATGAATGAGACCTGACCGCATTATGGAAATGGAAGAGAGCTCATAGTGAGAATGACTACTTCTCTGGACTGATGTGTGGTAGGCTTTTTTTTTGCACTGTAGCAGTAACAGAGGCATCACCCAAGTGGGTACTACACTTTAGTAGGAAGTCCTGGCTAAAGAAAGGCTGAGCTGAGAACGACATCATGGCCAGCAACCCAACTCAATCACCAATACCTGATATCACAGGCTTCAGATCGAGAGGCCGAAGATAACATCAGAGCAACACCATCATCTGTCATCCACTGCATCATCATCATCATCATCATCATCTGGCATCGCCATCATCAAACCATCATCTAACTCAGTTTAGGAGTCTGAGATCGCTGATCTACTGAGGGAGTCCTGCTCTAGGGCCTAGGCTATGACAATGTCCTTTTTTTTTTAATGTGTTATACTGTATTCACACCCCTGGAATTTTTCCACATTGTATTGTGTTGTGTTATGGATTAAATTTAGATTGTGTGTAGGCCAGTGACAAAACAATATCTTATAATGTCAAAGTGGAATTATGTTTTTCTAATATTTTTTCAAAACAATACTTGAAATTTCGGGATAAAAAAGAAATAGAAAACCTGGTTCAGTCTGCTTTCCACCAGACACTGGAGTTGCTAACCAAGAAGACAGTGAAGAAATTAGAAAATAGTATTGGACAAATATTGTACAATCCAGGTGTGCAAAGCTCTTAAGGACTTACCCAGAAAGACTCACAGCTGTGATTCTAACATGTATTGACTCAGGGGTGTGAATACTAAGGGAGTGGAGTACATTGAGAAAATCGACCTCTCTAAAATCAAAATGGATGGCTGTCACACCCTGATCTGTTTCACCTGTTTTGTGCTTGTCTCCACCCCCCACCTTTTTCCCCATTATCCACTGTGTATTTACTTTCTGTTTGTCTGTTGCCAGTTCGTCTTGTCTTTGTCAGGTCGTACCAGCGTGTTTTCCCGTTTTCTTGTTTCTCAAGTTTTAGTTCTTAGTCTTCCCGGGCTCTGACCCTTCTGCCTGTCCTGACCCTGAGCCTGCCTGTCGTCCTGTACCTGCCTGACTCTCCTGGATTACGAACCTCTGCCTGCCCATGACTTGCCCTTTTCCTGCCCCAGTGTTTAAATAAACATTCTGAGATTCTTACTATTTACCTCCTGTGTCTGCATCTGGGTCTTATCCTGAGTCGTGATAGGCTCTCCCTTCAGCAAAAAATATTTGACTTAAACCTCTCTGAACGCTTGAAAGAAACAATTGACCCTCCCCTATACTCAAAATAACAATTCAAACAAAGTGGATAGCAGAGAGCATGTCTACCATTTACCCTCACTTATTGGGCTGACCAGAGTCTTAGATATGCCGTTTTAGAAACTTCGTCCTGTAACATTACATGGCAACGCAGGAATTGCTTTATAGTGCACAGTGCTGCGGGCCAGAAGATTGTGGGTTTTCACCACTTTGGACAAGCGTAGGGGTGGAAAGATCTCCTTTATAGTAAAAGTATTGCATGAATCTATCATAATATTTGCAGATCCGAGAAAAAAATTGCCTTTTAGGTTGCATTAAATATTTTTTTAATACCACTCAAATGACCGGAATTACAGGATAAGAATAGACAGAGAGATAGACCTATGTGTTCATCTAATCACATTTCTCCAATGCCAAAGCAGTGTGTCTTGCTTGCAATGAAACTCTCCCTACTGACGCAGAAATGTGTAAGCTTTAACTGCTGGCTACAGGATCTTTACTTGATCACTCTGTTGCAGGAGAACTTGCAGGACATTTTAAACGTTTAGTGTATTTGAGGTTTAAAAAGGCTTCTGGATTTTGTAGTTTCCACTTTATCAACCCCAACAAAAACCTACATTACTTATAATAAGGGCTGGCCCTGAACAATTTGGTGCCCTAGGCAAGATTTTAGCTGGTACCCCTTGCATCGCAGCCAATTCCAACACCGGCATTTTGTTCATACAATCCCACACAAACTGCATAGCTTTATGTCATTGAGATTTTTATTTTATTTTAGAAACAAAAAAACAAACAAAATAAAAACAGTATTAAAGAAACAAGTGACATGAAATGAATTATAAATACAATATAAATAAGAGTATTGCACGAAAAAACTATCTTACTCACCTTGCCTTTCTTGCAGCAAACAAGTGACATAAAACGAATTATAAATAAGAGTATTGCACAAAAAACTAACTATATTACAGAAACCTCAGTGCAATCTGCGTAATGTAGCATTGTTCTACAGCCTTACTCGCCTTGCCTTTCTTGCAGCAAAGTCATGGCTTAGAGCAGTGCTCAGGGTTTGACAGTGTTCTAGCAACTCTTCTTTTGACATGTTTCGGAAGTTGAGGAGCTCTCCTAATTTGTCATTCACCTCTCCCAGGCTCTGAAATCTCTCATCAAGTGAAGAGCGGGCTGTATCCACTACCACATCAAAAAATGTGGTTTCCATTTTTCGAAGTGCATCACCAATAGGCTCATCTGGAGCCTCATAACCAAAGTGCCTTTTTGTGGTTCTCAACCGCTTTTGTTTGAGTACAGCCTCCACGTTCATCTCCTCGCACACTTCCTTTGCAGTTGTCTGTGCATCAGAAAATCCAGTGTTTCTGTAGCAGGTAAGGGAATCTCAGCAAGTCGTTTTCTTCAGCAAGTCGACAGCCACATCTAACTGCATAGAGAGTGACTGCATCAGTTTACTCACATGCTGGATCTTGTTGAGGATGTCATACCATATGACTGTACAAATAGAAATGCGGTAGGATCCAATCTCCTCAGCCAAATTCTGGGCTTCAACTTTCACCACAGGGTCTGCAGTAGTTTCCCTCACCTCCAGAAGAGCCTCTCTGACTTGTCCAGCCTGGTACCTTACTGCCTGAATGCTGTTTATCCTGCTTTCCCACCTGGTCTCTGACTATGATTTCAGGGTGGTTTTGACATGTTTCAGTAGGATAAGCTGGCTTCGCTAAATATCCAAAGTAGCCAATGGCATCTGGTGAGCTCTTAGCACCGTCAGCTACCACCAGATTTAAAGTGTCGGCACCACATTGGACAAAAAAGGCTCTTGAGTTCTGTTGAAGCAGTCTAGCCTGAACACCTTTATTCGTTCCCTTCATGTTGGCGCCGTTGTCAAAGGACTGTCCTCTGCAGTCCTGAAAGGGGATGCTCCTCTCCTCCAGCCCTTTGTGGATGAGAGATTACAAACTTTACCCCGTTGACTCCTCTGCCACAAGAAAGCCCATGAAATGTTCTTTAATTTGTGGTATGTCTTCCAGTAACACAATCCTGACAATGACATAGAGCTGGGGTGCAATCTAAAATAATGGAGAAATACCTTGATGTTTTGATCTCTTCCACTATTTTTTCCAGTATGTTTGCGCTGGTAGAGTCTACCAGTTCATTTTGGATTCTTTTGCCCAGGTAATGTGTGTGACTGCCAGCTCCACTTTCCATCCTACTAACATGCTGCTTCATTACTGGATCAAATTTGTCCATAAGTCCACCTCTTTGAGAACATTGCCATTGTCTGGTTTGTTTAATGTGTCTGTGGATCCCCTTAAAGCCATGTTTCTTTCAGCTAAGGACTGAATTATTGCCACCAATCTGGTAAGAACTTCACGCCACCTGTTTCTCTCAGCCTCAGCGAATGCCATCTCTTGCTTATCTATTGTTAGCCCCTTTGCAAGACAGACCTCTAATACCTTCCATGTTGCCATGTGTGTATTGTGCTCTTGGCTATCCTCATGGGCCTTGAGCAAGTGGCTTGAATTTTTCCAATCCCTTAGTCATTCTCTATTCAATTTGAAATCTCTCTGAGAAAACATTTTGCAGCAGAAGCAGTACAAACTATCATTCTTTTTTGAGTACATTAGCCAACAAATGTTGTTTTCCATTGACTAAGACTCTATTGAAATAGTCATGCTGACACCTTCTCCCATCTTTTTATTTCGGAAACGTGAAACAGATTTTTATTTGATACGGTCCTCTGAGAACAAACTCTGTTCTTACTTTATCAGTTAAAACAAATGGCCAGTCAGTGGAGTCAATTGGTGCAGCCTTTTTGTAGATGCCTGATGCTACATCGCTGGGCTGTGCTGAGGTAGAGAGGAGCACTTGAGGCAGATTAGCTATCTAATTTAGCAAACGTTACTAGTATCATCCAAAGTAAACTAGCTAGTAGTAGGCTGGACACATGACATTTTTTCTGATAAAAACTAGTTCATTGCATCCACCGTGGAGTCCAGTTTCATAATATGACCATATTTACCAGCTGCTTGCCGTAGTTTTGAAGTAATCACGAAAAAACAGGTCTTATTTCAGTGCATTTTTCATCCTGCCAGCTCCTACTGGTTTTATTGAGCACCGTGGCACCAACTCGCCTTCCAAACATTCTATTCCCAGTTTATTGTTCTACGTCACAATGCTTTGCGATTGATGTCAATGAGACTTGTCCACATTGTTTGTAGTTAAAATGCGAACAACAACAAAAAACTACTCATGGAACTCTTAGGTTGTCCCATTGTTTCCTATAGGGAAACATAGCTATGTCTGTCTATTTCGCCAAATATCTCACAATGTGTATATTTAGATTTTTTCATGTCGGGAACCATTTCAATCAGGAGAATCTCCTCTTTGTAATGATGTAAGTCTGGGCAGCGAGCTCGGTTGTCATCGATCACTAGACCAGAAATAGTCAGATGTTTTCATTTCTTCCCTACTTTCTCATTACGCAGACATAAGTACAGTTGATACCATCGAGATGCGGATGTTTACTTTCTACACAAGTAGTTTTTTTCCAGTTTCGTCCGACGAACAGATTGTAGTGGTCAAATAAAAATGGATAATTTTTTTTGTGCCATTTAGGCTAAATGGAATTCTTAGCATCACTTCAGTCAAAACAGCCTCTGCGAACGTTCGATTCCATTCATTTGCTATGGGCTCACGCTAGTGTTCCAGCTTAGCCAACGTTATTTTGCTGTTTTTCAGCCTTGGGTGAATTTTGACTCGTTCTATTGTCCAACCTACTAGTAGTAACACTGCTCCAACGGTAACTACTATGCAATTAGATAAACTATTCATTCATCAATCACATTACCTCTGTCCTTATCACGTTTTTCCTCCTCTTCTCTTCTTCTTGTTCTTCACTGGGCAGCAGAGGGCTTTGGTCTTTTTCACATCATTTGAAGTAGGCTACTGATGCTAATTTATCATGTTTCACATTCAGTGTCACTCACCACTTCAGATAACTGAACTCGCCCATCTCCCACAATCAGGTAAGTCTAACTGCGGGCAACACAGAAAATATGGCCTAATAAGCTATGTAGTTATGTTGTTGTGGGGGCTTTCGCTTTTTTGTAATATTTCGAATTAATAGTATTAAAATAGTATTAGTAAAAAAATAATTATTATAATAATTAATACAAATCTTCACTCATTTGGGCGCCCCTATGGATGGACAGCGCCCCTAGCATTTGCCTATTCCGCCTATGCCACGGGCCTGCTTATAATGCCCATAATAATTCACATTTCTTGTTGCTGCAGGATTATTTTCCTGCAATAGAAAACTGACTCAAATTAAGATCTTACACATGTACTCTTCTTCTGTGGCTTAACCCAACTAAAGAAGGTCACAAGTGTTTCCCCAAAAGCTGGGC